>CAJUYI010003784.1:0-21368 GCA_910591695.1 Galerucella pusilla | reverse complement strand
GTGTATAAATAGTGAGGGGTGATGTCTGTCTTCAGGAACAATAGGAGTGACATTCCGAATTACGTCGCATTCCATATCAGATAAGACAAGATCCAACAGATGATCAGAATTGTAGGTAACTTCCATAAACAAAAAACAATACCATGAATAATTCGGTTTTTCAAGGAAATATATTTTTTCACTATAAGGCAATATAATGTTTATGAAAATTATGGTTCGGTTATGATAAATATGTTGAATTTTAGTAAAAATTAATAGTTTTCTTGAAGAAGGAACATTTGTTTCCAACAATAAAATATAATTTGCTGGGAAGATACATTTTTTACGAATAAAAAACATATCGTTAATCCAGACAATATACCTTTTTATGGTAAAGAAATATATTTTACCGATACAATACATTTTTTATGGTCACTTTCTTATGTGATTAGATGTGAAGATTGCAGCACTAACGGAGATAAGTGTAGTTTGATCAAACGATAGTTTCTTCTTCCAGTCTGGGCGTATTTTGATTATGCTTGGTTTGGCAACCGATTTGTGAGTTTGGATACTTCTCCAAACCAGATAACAAAATCTCGTTTTTTGATAAACTGTATTTCAATACTTGTCGGGGCATATCGCCTGTTGAGTAGTTGTTTCGTTATCATAATGTTTTTTTAATTAAGTAACTTTTAGTAAAAGGTCTTATGAATGATGCATGCAAGTAATATATTTAGTATATGTATTTATTGTAGTTAATATAATATTAAGTTTAAGCTTAAATGAGTCTATCAAGTTAGCATCTAGCTGAATATAAATTTGTACAGAAAGAGTATTATAGCTAGGCTTGCCAGACGTCCCGGTTTGAACAGGACAAACTCCCGTAGCAATAATTTCTAGCAAGTGGATGATTTTTATTTTTCCAAATTGCCTTGTGTGCTATAATTAGATATAATAGTGAAGTCAACATATTCGATATTATCGATATTATATTCTTTGTTTTTAGGGATAATCCGAAAACCAATATTGAATTGCTAGGGTCTACCTCAAGCATCCCTGGAAGAGAGATTATCATATCACTAGCAAGTGGGACCATATATTTTAGTTATTTCCAAAAATAAAGTATTCACATGTGGTCATAAAATATCCCTTTCTCTAGGCTCAGTATATGTTCCACCCCCATGGAGACAAGACCAATGCTTAGCAAACATTTTAAAGTATATAAAAATCACAAGTTTAGTAAGTTTTACATTTAAAAGTGGTATATACAGTGGCGTTGTGTGAACAATGAGTGTACCGCAAAATTGTATGCGTTAATCTTGAATGAAACTTAAATCGTAGATGGCATTTCGGACATACACACGGTGAAAAGCAAACTGTTAATCACCGGGCTTGTAGCAGCTCACAAGAACGAAAAGCTGCTGAGAATATTCAAGAAAAGCCAAGCTAATTAATTCGTCAGGAATTGTAAACCAATGCATAGGTAAGCCCAAAACCTCACAAATGAATATTTTCACCGACTAGGGAAAAGTATGTATGAAGAATGTCGTAAACTACCGTCTGAGTTACAGAAATCACTGAATGGAATATTCGATCCAATTTTATATATAAATTTGTTGACTAGTAGGAAAGAAGATTTTGTCCCAAATATTAGTAAAAGTGAAAAAAAAAAGATTTTCTTGTTTTAGCTATTTAATTTTTTTATTTCAATGTGATATTGTATACATGGTGGACACGTTCAATTGCTGTACGAAATAGTTTCCTAAAAGGTTCATGGATTCAACAACGGCTATTAAGTTTTAGTCTATGCTTTACTAAACGACAGGAAAATCGAAACCTATGCAAATCTATCTGCAACAATAAAGACCAAATGTCGATATTTTGATTTAAACTTCACATCTCAACAGATAGTAATTGATTTTGAAATGGTAATACATCAAGCATCACTTAGTATTTGGCCATAGTCAGAAATCATTGAGTGCAAGTTTCATCTGACGCAAGCTTTGTTTCGTAAAATGCAAAATCTAGGCTTAGTAACTGTACATAATGATTAGAGATTTATGAAAGGACAATAATAGTGATGTGGTCATTTTCAACAATGAGTTGTATTACTGGTTACCAGGGTATGACGATAGATTCATTAAGCTAAGAGACTATTTGTACAGAAATTATATTTTCCAATATTTAATATTAACACTCAAAATTTGGGCTGGTCAAATGGAAAAATTGTTTCATTTCATTCAAAATTGAATGCTGAGTTTTATTCCAGTCATCCAAATTGTAACACTTTTTTCTTTTTAGATCCTAAAATGGAAAATTATTGTAAAATAAGATCAGTGCTGAATGGAACGGTGAAATTGAAAAATATATTTTTAAGAGAAAAGGGCAATTTTTATTGCAAAAAATCGATGTATCGACTGTTCTAAGCCGTTATCAGTTTACCAGAGGTCTTGCTTATTTTTTTAAAATAATTACTGACAACATATTTTCTATAAATCTGTTATGTCAAGAGTATAGAATAGTGTTGTGTAACGTTTTTATAATAAGAATGTATATGCGTAATAAGTTGATAAATAGATGTGTTTTGTTTCTATAGAAATCAATCACAGTTAAACTTTAAGCCACCACTAATGGTGCGTTTATCAATGTTTGGTTGAATATTGTATTCGGCCAATCTTGATAGGGAAGACCACTAAGAGATGAAATCCTTTCAAATATATTGCAATCAATTAATAATGATGTTGGTTCAGTGTCCAGACAATATCATGTGTCAAAATCGTAAAACAGATTTCCTGGTGTTTCGAAATCAACATATTAATTCAAAACTGAAAAATCGTTATGGCGTATTAACCCCAAACATTGGGACGATTAGGATTAGTTGAAAACTGAACGACTCAAGCGCAAAGCTTCTCTGTCAAGGGTTTTTATTCACTGCGCTTATATGATTGGTCGGCTTAGGGTCGATAGGCTTGTTAGTACGTCATACTGCATTACACCAATGATAGCAGCCTTTACAAATAGCGCGTTGAATTTTATGTTTGAAATGAAAATACTTCAATTTTTAATGCATTATTCATATTATAAAACAAATGAAAATATATAATTACATTATATAGTATGTTCTCAGGCATGGAGATCACGATTATGATGTTTTTGAAAATAAGTGATCTTCCCCATTGCTCGCCAAATTGCTTAGCAACTGCCACCTTGTATTAGCTAGCAGTCAAACTTTCGGCTATCCTAGATGCCACTATCTGGTTGATGTAAACCATAGAATATACAGTAAATTACGAGAGAATGGTGCTCCGTGATTCTGACTGTCAACTGTGTCATGATTGTTTGCTCACATTAGCTCCTTGATCTCTCTCCCATAAATTGAAATATCACTCCATTTACAATATAAATCAACAACTGTACAACATAGTTTTTCTAAATCTACGGAATTGAAACAAAGAACTATTGGATTGCTTTGAAAATGATCTCAATCAATTTCATTTTCATCCATAACAAACAAATATCTCAAAATAATGAATAAAGTAATAACTAATATTATCGCATTTGTTTCACACTTCTAGAAGTCGAATTTGGATGCAATTGACCTGATTCAAACATATCTAACATACAGTAGTATTTGAAAAGTTTTCCATATTTTCTACTTCACAAGTTATAAAATAGAGTATGGCGGAGAAGGGGTTCCTTCTTCACCTAACTGGGCTAGACCAGCGGTAGTGCTGCCAAAATATTGAGAATAAAAATATTTTCCTATGTCACCGGCTTCTTTTTGTCAGCGGCCAGATAAAGACCGAACGAATTTTCAAGGGCCCTGTGGGAAGCATACAAATTGACATCCAAATTAGTTTAATATGTGTGGTTGAAGACTACACTCTACTCTACGTTGTGATTTTTATTTTTGACCCCAATAAATGCCAGAACAGGCATCTCTTTTCAATTTATATAAATTTATATAATATTTCACTTCCACTGTAAACGTTTCTATTCAAACAGAACCTGAGCTTTTAATATTTTTTATATTTGACTTTGATGCTTAGTGCCAAATACTCAAATAAAATGAATCGTCGTCAAATATTTTCGACAATAACCTGTCAGCAACGAACTGAATAGGTCAGTTTGGTGTAGTCGAATTTAATTCCTAGCCAAGCCCGCTGCGACCTTTGGAAATACGCTAAACTACCCAGTTTGGTAAAATCAAGAGAAAAACTCCTAATCAATTATTATTCTCTGGCGGTGGACCTAAACTCACTTTTGTTTCCAGTTTTTTCCCCCGAAATTTCATACCTTTAGATAGTTTGAACAAATTTAGTTATAACGTGAGAATGCGAAGTTTTTGCTTGATGGCTCTTGAGAGTTCGACAGATCAAATTAAATTTGTAACATCGATAAAATTGCGAAATACGATTAGGTCTATTTATTTTTCACGCGTAAGATAGAGTGTGGGTGATGGATTGATGTAAACTTATAAAAGAATACTAGCAAAGAGATAAAATGGATGGAGAGCACACAACATACAGTATGTCGCTAATGTATGGAATGAATTCATTATTATCAAAATTAACGACTTTTGGAAAAAATCCAAAAACAGGTCAATTTTAATTTTCGAATCGTTATCACATGATGTAGACGTGGTGAAGTAATCGGTAATTTTTTTAAATGCAACCATGTGTCTCAAGACACTTCATTGGAAAGGTCTTCTAATCGTCTTTACAACGATGTAATTTCTTTGAATATTCATTTCTACTGGGTCAATCAAAACTGTTCATTTACTTAAATATTTTTTTTTTCGACGTTTCGGTAGCGTTCCAGCTACCGTTGTCAAGATTAACTAGTAATAAAATTGATAAAATAATTTTTGGTCCCTATCTGACACAACGAAAAAATATGACAACTGGACAATCAATAATATTTTGAAGTTTAAGACTACAAAACTTTGTTGTCAAATTTTATTAAGGTCCATTCATAGTAGATTACACCTCTGGTAAAATGTGAAATAAAATATTTTATTTATTTAATATGACATTCTAACGATATGATACTCTACTAGAAATGGAATCCAGTGAAGTGCACGTTCCAGGAACGGTTTTTATTGGGATAGCGCTTTTTTTTAGCTTATTTATTTTGTGAAACAATTATGAAACGATATATCAGAGATCGTAATTTCATATCAAATATTCAAACTGATGACCTTCAGCAGTAATGCAATGGTATATCGTTTCCTAATTGTTTCACAAAATTCGATTCTCCCATCAAAATAATCTTCTTAAGCTCTTGGATCAAATGTAACTTATACGCATGCCACTTCTCCTTTTTCAGCACTCTAGCAACAGTAGAATGGTGTAAATTATTATCCAGCGCAACCTGTCTCCATCTGGTGTGGGGATTTTGTTGAAACTCTAGGTAAACGTTAACTTTTTTGTCCTTGGAAATTGACTTCCTACCACTTTTGGGGAGATCTTTAACATGGCCCGTTTCTCGTAACCTTTTCTCGATTTCACTGATTGTTAATTGAAAAATGGGTTTTCTTTCTTCTTTCTTTCTCTTATCCTTATGCCTTCTCAGGCGTCGTATTGGAGTTCTTCCTGAACCCATGTTTTCCATTCTTTTCTGTCCCTGGCTAATGCCTTCATCTCTCCCAATGACTTTCCTTTGTTCAATTTCTTTAATCTGGTCTATCCATTTCCTCCTGGGTCTTCCTCTTTGACTTTTTCTTGATATTCCCATTTCCATCACATTTCTCGCTATTCTATCTTGCTTCATTCTTACTAGGTGGCCAAACCAGTTCAATTGTTTATTTTTAATATTTGATATTATTAGGTCTTGATTAGTTATGCTTCTGATTTCTGCGTTCCTTACTTTGTCCCATTTCGTTTTTCCTGCTATTCTTCTTAAATATTTCATTTCCATTGCATTTATTTTTGTTTCATGCTTTTTCTGCAGTACCCAGTTCTCACTGGCATAAGTTATAGTTGGTACTGTAATTTTGCTGTATATTTCCATCTTTATATTTATATCAATGTATTTATGGCTTAGTAATGTTCGATTTAAGGAATAATATAATCTTGTTGATTTATTTGCTCTGTTATTAAGTTCTGCGTCTATTTTTCCATCTTCTGTTAAAATACTTCCTAGGTAGTTATAGGTTGTTACTCTTTCTTATGTTTTGTGATTACATTTCAATTCCTCGTAATTATTCCCCTGTTTTTCATTTACTATCATTACTTTGGTTTTCTCTGTATTTATTATCATTTTCATCTTTTCTATTTCTCTTGCCAGTAAGTTAATTAGTTTTTGCATTTTATTTCTCGATTTTGATATGAGGACGATATCGTCTGCGTATAGTAGGTTACTTAGTCTGGCCGGTACCATGTTCCTGTACCCTATTATCGTGTCCAGATGTCCTCCTTGTCTTTTTATTCCCTCCACTATCTTGTCCATAATAATAACAAACAACAGTGGGCTTAAGCTATCACCTTGTTTTATACCTTTTTTCATTGAAAACTCTTCCGATCTTCGACCTCCTATCTGCACTCTTAATTTGACAGTCTCGTATGTGCTTTTAATTATATTAATTAGGGCTTTCGGTACTTCTAAGTTTTTCATATTTTTTCTTTTTCTACTGTATCAAAAGCTGCCTTCAAGTCTATAAATGCTAATTAAGGGTTGGTTCACTAAAAGTTACTTTTTAAAAAGACTTTATTATAAATAATGAAAAACCCTGTTTTACTTACAAATACGAACTAACTAGATATTGTATTACAACGTCGTTTATATAGTAATATAATATGCTGATAAAATATTAATTGAAAACTATTTAATAAGCTAAATATTGTCGACTAGCCTAAATAAGGAATTAAGAGTATTCGTAATTTATATATTTAATAATTAAGAATTAATGAATTTAACTTCTCCATCCCCCGAAGAAGTTTTGTAAGGGACGAACAAAACTGATGGTGGCTCTTCCTGGGAGGATTGTGGCTTTTTCTGGGAGGATTGTGGCTCTGTAGTTTGGTTGGTCCTTGATTGCTGGTACTTGTAGTATCCAAGTAGTAGGCATATGGTCACCAATATGTATACAGGGGTCGTCCAAAAGTGAGTGAGGTCCATTGGTGGTTTTTCAGAAAAAAAGAGGTTGCAGCTGTTGTTCTTCTTGGGTCAGCTTATGGAGTTTGTCTAGAGGAATTTTCTCCAGTTCCAATGGTCTGGTTTTGATTGGCTGGTTTTGGTGTTTTGTTCTAATTTTTGGTAGAGTCAGGACCTCTTCTTTTATCGTTGTTCTAGAATTTATAAAGTAGTCATCATGAGTTCTAAGCTCGCAGTTGGTCGGGAGTTCAATCAGATATGTTCCTTGGAGTACCAGTATTTTAGATGTTAGGCAATGTGTTGAGATTTTTGTAGGTTGCGGTAGTACCACTATGTAGAAAGCTTCGGACATCTCTTGGATGATGGACTGGTTGACAGAAACTGGAATGGGTTTACATGGAGCCTCTTCATTTGTAAGTTGCAGAATGTGATTAATGCAGTCCTGTGTTTTTATATTTTCCTGAAGTAGTTTTTCTTTGCATATATAACCTGAGCTAGTTTGTTTGCACGGTGTTTCCATGTATTGGAAAATTTCGTTATTGGAAGCCAAATAAGGAGCAGGTGGAATTATTGTTGTTTGGTTTTTTGTAGGGATTGAGAAAAGGTGGCAGTATGAAAGTGGATCAGAATACAGTAGAGGAAAATGTAAGATAAATATTATGGAATGATTTGCGTAGTATGCGTCGATAGTTATTATGTCATAGTATTTAAAAAGATCTTCTTCACGTATGTACGGGAGTTGGTGTTGAGAGTTCTTCAGGTTTGATCAAGCTATTATGTACGACATTTATTTTTGCGAACGTGATTGCTATTTCTAGGTCGTTTAGGATCTGGTTTACGACTTGTAGTGCCAAGTTCAGCTGATCTAATATGTTTCTCACTTCCATATAGTCGTATGTTTTTTCATAGTGTTTTTTCCAAGTCTTTAATATTTGATTTATTTCGGTCTCCAATTCGTTATTTTCATTTTTTATTGCTCTTATATCTTCTCCTTCACTTCCTCGTAATCTTTTTATTGTTGTCCAAAATTTTCTATTATCTGATTTGAGGTTGAGGTATTTAACATTAATTAAATTGACAAATTCTTTCTCTGTCGTTACTCTATCTCCATAGCCAATCATCATTAATATTTGGATTTCAGTTTCTGTAAGTTTCATCACTAAATTATGCTAATTTAAAGTTTTAAGCTATTGAACACTTGACTGATACACATCATTGAGTGTGAAATTAGAATTTAGCACTATAATCAGTAACATATCCAAAAACAGAAATCTTTCTTGGGTACACTACGATGTTTCATTTTTAGTGGCGGTCCCTACAATAATTTGTTCATTGAATTAGAATTCATGATTAAAGTTTTTCCAAATAAACAGTTTTGGTCGATCATGAAGGAATAAATATTCAAATAATTACATCGTTGTAAAGGCAATTACAAGACCTTTTCAATGAGGTGTCTTGAGACACATGGTGGCATTAAAAAAAATTGCCCATTACGTCACCACGTTAATACTGGTAACGCAATGTTCGTTACATCTACATCATGTGATAACGATTCAAAAATTGATGTTGACCTGTTTTTGGATTTTTTCCAAAAGTCGTTTATTTTGATAATAATGAATTTATTCCATACATTAGCGACATAATATATATATACTGCAAAAGTATTAAGTTAAATAATTTGGTGCAAAAGGAGACAAAAGACAACAAAACAATTCATTCAACAGAAACAACAATCAGTTAAAACATCAATATAGCATTTCAACATTGAAAGCCACAATTAGCCCTATCAACAAACTGCAACGATTATTTTCACTCAAAATGGATTCCTTAGATAAACATTATTAATGTCTTCACCTCTACCACTAACAGAATAATTTCTATTTTCCGTTTTATGTTCGGTTTATCATTTATGTGTACACTGTGTAATCCTTCACTAAGGTACAGTGGAAACGAAATACAGTGGCGAGTATTTCAAGAAATACTAACTTGGTAATAGCATTGTCTATTATAGACAATGGTTAGTTATTTGTATGCCAAGGACCGAAAGTGCTACTTTGTTGGCGAGTCTGAAAATGGCGAGGCGAGCAACAGACGAGTAGTATGTCAGCCGCAGCGTACACAACATTCTTCAGACGACGCATAAGATACAAAATTATAAACATTTTATTTATTGAATAATATAATGTACTAAATGATATTTGCAATGTCAATATTAATTTATAATTATTTGCAAAAAGTAATATTGATTGTACCTCTAGGACAATTATTAATATTTATTGGATTGGATGCAGATGGAATATGTATATTATCTCTACCAGAGCGTCCCGAAAGTGTTTTGCAGTACGGAACTGTCACTTTCACTACATGAAACACTCAAAACGCAACTGTCGATATGTAAATGAATACAGAACGAGCAACTTTGAGATGGCGTCTTCTAAAAACGTTATTTTCTCACGTCAATAGCGTCTAATGGTATTGAATTTTTCAATCAAAATTACAGTTATCGCATAACAAGAATTGTTACGTAACATTTTTCTTTTTTAAAATTTAAGGTTGTTGAGGTTTTGAGTTTTGATTTCCATCACATACCAATAAATTATACTGCCGGCGCTTACAATACAACTATAGTTTTATACAATAAGTATATCTAAGCTACAAACTATAGAAAAGATTTAAAAAGACTGATTAAGTGAAAATACTCTGAAAAATCTACTAGACTACTAAGACGAGAGCATCCTGCGGGTGTGGAGGCCTACCAGGCGCGTCCCCGGGTGGCGGATAGGGGAACGGTCAGAAGTGAAGGCATCCGTGCCAAAACTCCTGATCAGTGGCAGCCATAAGTAGGGTGAGAGGACGTAAAACTCCTCAAAAGCCTTTGCGAAAGCTGTCACCGCGGACCAACTCTCCCAAGTGAAGGTGTGAAGGTACCGTGCCGATGTACTGGATGGTCACGGAGAATGTGGCCTAGAACGGTCCCCTGGGGGTGGACAAAACATTTCCCTAGCTACTCGTGGGATTTTTATGGATAATAACAATAAAAAACCAGTAGAAAAGCCAGGCACCGCGGAGAAATCTAGCAACAACGACAAGGCTGAAGAAGCCGTCGTAGCTAGCACGTCATCTTCAGAGGTGACCAATGAAGGCGGACAACGGAAGGCGAGCTTTAATGCGAACTCGCTGGAAGAGGTGGACCGTATGTCGGAAGAGGATCTCCGCGAAGCAAGACTATCGGGAGCATCTAAAAAGAGGATGCAGGATCTGATGAAGGAGGGCCTTGATTACGCTGAAGCCAAAAAGGCTGTAATCAAGGAGAACTTCACAAAGTCGCTTCTACCGGAGAGAACAAGAGAAGAGGCAGGCGAGCACCCGTCCAAAGCCAAAGTAGAGGCGAAAAAGCGCCCTACGGAAGGTACAGAAAAGGTGAAAAAGCGCCCCAGATCGCAAGGGACAACCCCTCCACAGGCAAGACCCGTGATGAAAAGGCCCAGAACGGAGGATAAACCGTCCTTCCGGGACGCGGCCTCGTCGGAGAGGCTAGCCATAGTGGAGGAGGGTTATCCTAAAAGTAAGATGGAGTCGGATAGGCTTGAAGCTCTCCAACACTCCATCATGAAGACATACGAGGAGGTGGCAGATGACGGACCTCAAGTGAGATTTGTCAAATGCACGCAAAAACCCGGGTACCTTCTAATTACCTGCGCGGACGTGGCGACCGCTGACTGGTTGGTGGGAGCGGTCCCTTAGTTGGCTCCCTGGGATAAAGCAAGTGTCAGGACCCTTCGTGGGGACAGCCTACCGAAGCCGGCAGCTGCCTGCTACGTTTATGTCTCGGATGAGGATGGCGAGAAATTAGAGGGTGAACAGATCCTAAACAGGCTGAAGGTGAGCAACCGGAAGCTAAAAACATCACTCTGGACCATCTGGGGAAACACTCCGATAGGAAAGGGGCAGATGTGGACCTTCTCCATGGATGAGGAATCCTTGGAGGAGATCAAAAGGCTGGACATGAGCCCTTACTTCGGAATGGGCCGAATTAATTTCAAGGTCAAGGAGCGAGGACCCAAGTCTAAAGGTGCAGTGGAGAATAAGGCCTCAAAACCAGGAACCTCCAATGGCACAACTACCAAGGCGCCCACCCCACAGGCAGTGAGAGCGGCTCAAGGAGCCTCGGGGAAAGGCCCAGCGCCGAAGAAGGGGAAGAAGAAGGGAGGATCTTCTACAGAGGTAAGACCTGGAAAAGCCGACCCTCAAAGTGGCAAAAGCCCTCTCAAAAGACCGTCACTGGTCAGGGAGGAGGCTGAAGCCATGGAGCAGGGGGAGCCAACCAGGGTCACAGAGCCCGCAGAAGACTCCTCGTCTTCGACCTAGAAGACAGCGTTAGGTTCCTGCAGGCCAACCTTCAACACGCCAAGGCTGCCAGTGCCGTGCTGTGTCGAAGGACATGGAAGGACCATAGCAGGCCTCAAACAACAAACAGGTACGTTACTCTACCATAAGCCAGCATTAAGGCCAAGAGCATGTATAATACATAGTGAAAGGGTTAATTGTGTACTAATCCCGGGGTTATGCTCCGGGGATTTTGTTATAGGAGTCCTTTCATACCAAACACAGGGCGGGATGAAGAGAGTAGTCGTCTGTTCCGCCTACTGCCCAGGAGACAAGCCAACATGTCCTCCACAGGTATTAAAGGCTGCCGTAGACTATTGCCGAGAGAGGGACATGCAGCTTATAGTAGGATGTGATGCCAACGCCCACCATACCATCTGGGCTAGTACGGACATCAACAAAAGAGGTGAGTCATTTTATGAATTCATACTTAGGGAAGGGTTATTTATTGCCAATAGAGGTACAGAACCTACTTTTGTCACAGTTGTTAGGAAAGAGGTTTTAGACCTGACCTTGAGTACCAACAGAATAAGTGATAACATAGTAGCCTGGCGGGTTTCACAGGAACCATCATGTTCCGATCACAGGCATATAAGATTTGATCTTGAATCACCACCCCTAATAGTGAGTAAGTTCAGAAATCCAAGAGAGACGAACTGGGAAGGATACGATAAATCCCTCAGAGAGTCACTTAAGGAAGGGACAGTCACTATAAAAGGGAAAGAAAGCCTGGAGGTGGCAGTTGACCAGGTTAATGAGGCAATTTTGAATGCCTACCGACTGCCTGCCTGCCCAGAACGAACAAGGCAACGCAAAGGGAAAACAGTTTGGTGGAACAATTACCTAGAGGGATTAAGAACCGAGGTGAGAAGGCTATTTAATAAAGCCAAATTGAACCAAAACTGGGACCTACACAGGAGTAAGCTCACTCTATATAATAAGGAGATCCGAAAGGCCAAAAGGGACTCATGGAGAAGATTCTGAGAGGAGGTTCTAGAGACCACAGAATGCTCCAGAATCCACAAAGTTCTGGCAAAGAAGGGGTTCCAATGACAAGGTGAATCTCCTCAAGAAAATGGACGGAAGCTATGCAGAAACGGCACAGGAAAGCTTGGAGCTGCTGACAAAAGCACACTTTCCAGGAGCTACCATTAATCTAAGTCGGCAGGAGGTAGTCAGAAATCCCCAAGAGGTAGGTAGACCCAGTAGGGAAGACTGGCAACATGCCACTGCCATTACAAGACCAGATAAAATAAGGTGGGCCATAGACGAATTCCAGCCCTTCAAATCACCGGGGGAGGATAGAATCTATCCAGTCCTACTGCAGAAGGGTAAAGAGGTATTAGTGCCCCAACTGAGTAAGATCTTCAAGGCCAGCTCAGCCTTTAAACATACTCCGGTAATATGGAGGAAGGTGAAGGTCATCTACCTTCCGAAGGCAGGTAGAATTTCTGACCAAACGCCCCAGTCATATAGACCAATTAGCCTAACGTCCTTTCTGCTTAAAACTTTGGAAAGGCTAGTGGATAGGTACTCAAAGGACAACGCTCTGAAAGCTCGCCCTCTAAGCGAGAGTCAGTATGCCTATCAACAGGGTAAGTCAACAGACTTGGCTCTGGACGATCTAAACAGGCTACTGTACAAGTCGATCGACGACAAGGAAATAGCAGTAGCTACCTTTCTGGATATAGAGGGAGCATTCAATAATGCCTCTCCATTATCTATAACAAGGTGTATGGAAGGAAGAGGGGTCGAACCCATCATCTGCGGGTGGCTTGCAGCTAATCTAGGGAATAGGATAATCACATCCACCCTGGGGGAAGCAACCATCATAGCTGGGGTGGAAAGGGGTTGTCCTCAAGGAGGCGTCTTATCGCCCCTTTTGTGGGCGATTCTAGTAGACACTCTTCTAGTAAGGCTTTCAGATAAAGGTATTCAGTGCCTGGGGTACGCGGACGATATTGCTATCGTGATAAGAGGACGGTTTCCAGACACAATATCAGAGCGCACCCAAAGGGCGCTTGATATAGTGAGTGGCTGGTGTAGGGAGGTAGAACTGGCAGTGAACCCCCACAAAACTACACTGGTACCGTTTACAAAAAAAAGAAAATTGCAAGGTCTACAAAAGCCGCAAATTACGGAGTGGAAATTCCATTTGCGAAAGAAGTTAAATACCTAGGGGTAATATTTGACCAAAAGCTCACATGGAACTCCCACATTGAAAAAACCACACACACACAAGGCCAGAATCGCCCTTGGAAGGTGCAGGCAAATGTGTGGAAAAAATTGGGGTTTAAATCCCAACATGACCAAATGGTTATACACACAGGTTGTGAGGCCAATGATAACCTATGGATCAGTTGTCTGGTGGCCCAGGACACTGCAGATTGGAGCGCAGAAGCAGCTAAGTGGTATTCAAAGGCAGGCCTGCCTAAGTATCACGGGGGCCATGAAAACGACTCCGACCGCGGCCCTGGAGGTAATAGTAAACCTACCACCACTACATATCCTCATACAAGGAAATGCAAGATCTGTTAGTCACAGATTATTACAGGGACCTTCTCCGATAAGCCAAGAACACGGTAAGGTCTACAAGAGCTAAATGAAGAAATAAAGGCAGATCCAATACTGGGAATGCCAACGGATCAGATTGCCCCACAATATAGCTTTAGAAACGACTATACAGTTTACATTCCAGAGAGAAAGGACTGGGAAGCAGGGCCTCCTATAACAGCGAATCTCAACTGGTACACTGATGGCTCGAAAACAGACTCCGGAGTAGGAGCTGGAATATATGGGGTGCAAGAGAAGAACACGATCTCTCTAAGCCTAGGGAAACATGCTACTGTCTTTCAGGCAGAGGTACTGGCGGTGCAATGCTGTGCAGAAGAGTTGATGAGACAGGAGGTCGATAACCAAAGAATCGTCATCTACTCCGACAGCCAAGCAGCACTTAAGGCGATACGCTCATATAAGATAACATCAAATATGGTGTGGGAGTGTCGGAAGGCCCTAAACAGACTAGGTAGTCATAATAGAGTGACCCTAGCAAGGGTACCAGGCCACCAAGGAATAAAAGGCAATGAAAAGGCTGACGAATTAGCCAAGCAGGGAGCAACGGAGGTCATGATAGGGCCAGAACCTTCCTGTGGAATTGCAAAATGCATTAGTAAGGAGTGCATCCACAAATGGATAAACAACCAGGCGTTGCGCTGGTGGTATGAAACCCCAGGACAAAGACACGCAAAAATTATTCCTTAAAAGCCCTTCGACAAAACTGTCACACGACCTACTAAATCAAAGTCGGGAAACGACGAGGATGATGTGGGAATGCTCACCGGACATTGTAGGCTGAGGAAACATATGCACACAATTGGCCTTGCAGATGACAGCCTATGCAGGTTCTGCCAGGAAGAAGAAGAAACCGCGGAGCACATACTCTGTGAGTGCGAAGGCCTAGCAAGGGTGCGGTTTCACTTATTCGGAGAAGAAAAACCGAGGGTAGAGAGCTACGCAAAGGAGGCGGTATCCAGGCTATTAGATCTAATAAAAAGAATAAAGCTAGATATTGAGCTCTAAATATAGGGAGGACCACAATAGATCTGCAAAGGTCGCAGTGGGATAGGACAAAGAGCCACTCCAATTCTAATCTAATCTAATCTAATCTAAGACGAGAGCATCTGTGGAATAGGTTATATCAGTTCAGTTTTCGTGCTCTTGTTTATTCTTTTAAATATGATCATTTAACGTTTCATGATTAATTCATTTGCTCCATCCAAAACGTCAAATTGCTCTGACCTAAATAAAGTGCCTTTATTTCGCACTAAACATGCTAAATGTTATTAATTATGAATGAATTGTGGATGAAAGTGCGCATGCTCATATGTCAAAATAACGTTTCCCCTTATTAGCGAAAACAAAAAAATGAGTTGATATATTTCTCTAACTATCCAATCCGATACACAATAAGAATATACACGCTGAGTTTGGCGCGAAACGTTTTTAAAGTAATGGCAGATACAGCTATGTTATAAATCTCAAATTACAAAGCTGTAGGTTTTGGATAACGCTGGGTACAAATGTAATATCCCGAATGAGGCACTTGAGGTTATACGTCTTGTTCGTTAACTTCACATTATGTTCAACTCATTGATAATCCATACAGGCTGTTTTAAACTTAGCCGCCAACATATCAAATCATTCAGAAATCGCTTACTTTAAATGAAACACTGTATTCTATGACACTTTTGATAGTCATAACGTTAATTTTGTTCATGTTGCTTTGACAGTTTTCTTTACACTAGTTTTTATTTCAGTAAATAATGAAAGTGACGAGTGTAATAGTTGAACGAAATTGTCGTGTTTTTGCAGAATGATATCCATATCAACCAAATGAAACTGGTGATTTTGTAAGAAGATTGCTCAAAAGCTGCCATCAGTTTGTTCCATCTAAGACAAAAATTGATGAAAATAAACCACTAGTGGGCAGTGGAATAAACGAAATTAATGTTTTGACTTATTTTACGGCCCCTCCAAATGCTTTCATTGAAGTTTGTGAAAGAGATCTAACTTTGTCGACGAGAACAATTCATCGCATTTTGGAAAGTCACAAATGTAAAACATTTTCAGATCATTTGATGCAACAGGTGATCTTCCTGGAAGGGTACAATTCTGTGAATGATTTTTAATGAAGACCAAAGAGGATGGAAACTTCATAAAAATAGTTATATGGTGTGAAAAAGCAATCTTTAACAAACATGGATTATTATCATTATTCCCAGCTTGGTATCAGCAAGATGGAGCACCTCCTCATAACTTTGGGCCTGTTGCTCAGCATATTTACGACATGTTTGATGATAGATGAATTGCCAATCAGGATCCGTTTTATTCACCAGCTCGTCCTCCTGACTTGGCTCCTTTAGATTTTGGTATTTTCCAAACTTGTTACGCCAAAGGAAGATAGATGCAGAGAGTCCTACTTGCTTTCAATTTCCTAACACCCGACCATATTTCCAGATTCACAATATATAATTTAATGTGAAATCTAATCATACTACTTTTTAAAATGATTCTAAGAAATTCTACTGTGATGAAAAAATATAAATGAGATTTCCAGATTACTTCGATATTTTGAATATCGAAATGATTATTAAGATAATTTAGAATTTTTGAAGTGGAATTCTTTAGAAACAGTAACCTTGTTTCATTTAAAAAACTAACAAAATATCTAGTCAACGTTTTAAATCATATCCACAATTAATAGTCCTTTCATGCTATTGGTAACTTTTTAGCAATAATACCATAAAGAAATAATAAAAAATCACCTTAAATAATGGAAATCATGGCCTTTCCTGTACTAATGCTAAAATAATTAAGTGTTGTTATGTCTGAACTAAGATAGTGGAATGTCTCAGTCGTGGTTAATTTTGGGTATAGGAAATATCGATACCTAACGAATTGGCTTAAAAGGTGTTCTATTTGAAGTAAGGACTTTCTAAATTATTTAAAGTGTGCATGTTGGCGACTAATTTTGAAACAGTCTGTATAAAATATCAATTAGTTGTACATATGGAGTTAACGGGCAAGTGCTTGTACAATTTTGCGACACTAGCTTCGTTATTAATGGATATTCCGTTATTCAATGTGGACTGAGATTTTTTCGTAATACATTTTTTTTCTATAGGTCAGAGTGTAGAAATTTTATTTTAAATTCCATGTAGAATTCGCGAATAAAATAAAAAATATTGGGCTCCATTTGAAATAACAAAATTGACGTCTCTTCCGGTATAACCATTCACATTATATTTGAACTCGGCGTCATCCAAAACCAATAACTTCGTAATTTTAGAATCAAGTGAGGATATTGGAGAAAAAGCATTTGGTGTGAATCCGCTGCCACCTGAGTATACAGGTGTTTTTTAATAGAATATCACACATAAGCAATGGGCTCGTTTACTTCACTTTTACTTTCACTTTCAACTGTCGTAAAACAAAGTACTGAGGATGAAAATATGATTCTGAAAATTTCATGTCAATAGAATATGTCGTTCTCCTAATATAACCAATTAAACAAGCATACCGTAGCGGGGCGAAGACTATGACTGTGACGTCACCGCTTATGAAAGTTAATGTGCACAAACATTACGCTTCTGAATGTAACGTGCCTCGCGTAGAATTTATTTATTTTGAATTACTCGCAAAATTTTGTTTGAATAAAATAGAATGTGTGGACCTAATTTAAAAAAAGCAGACTCATTAAATCTTCCAGAAGTGGACTTGCTAATGATTATGGAGCTTTTTAATCAAAAACACGAGTTCATTAAATTCTAATTTTATACTATGTGATACATCGTTTTTGGCTGTTTTCCGGCCAGAATGATTAAAAATGTCAATATTTTCATAAATACATGCTCTCTCAAATGATATACAGGGTGATTCCAGATGTTTCATTTTATTCCTGGTCTGGTGGACAAAGTTACGGAGATAACGCTATAGGTTAATCAGTAAAAAATTGCAATTTTATTAACTGCAGACTGCCCAATTAAAGGAGATTCTCCAAATGCTATTTATGATGAATGTGTAGTGGAAATTAAATCACCAATGTTGAAAAGAACAAGAAAAGTTTATTTTTATGAAGCAGGTAATATTAGTTCCAAATGTTTACATCAGATTCAAATGCACATGCACCTCACTGGTAAAAAAGCGATATTTGTTAGAGCTGATCTGGACTTTGAATTGAATAAAATAATTTCTTTTAAAACATAATATACGCCAGTTTTGTTGATGATTTACTGAAAAAGATTACCTTTTGGAAAAAAGCAGTACCCATTTAATAAAATTAAGAACAATATAATCTACGTATTAAAAAAAATTTAGATTAATACAAGCGTGTGGTTTTCAATAACCCTCTCAATATGGATTCACAACGTATTTTATAAGGTAATTTATAACGATTCCTATTGAAGAGAAATACAATCATAAAAATACACAAACAAAGTATGTTGACTTATCAGTAATTGCTTTGAGTCTTTTGATGCTTTTCTGCCATTGCTTCCGTTTTTTTCGCATCCTTATTAATAGCAATAAATGTTTTGTTAGATGTTTTAATCGTAGTACTTTTACATTGTGGAACCGCACAATATTTATAGCTTTTTTTACTCTGGTTCTGGTCCATTGTGTCGAATAGTTTAAATTATTTTTAAACGTTCTCATTTCACAAACATAACACTGTTTAGAGTTTTCTAAAGCGTATAATAAATAATAACCATATAAGCTAGCAAAATAGTGTTAGTAGCTAAGTAGTCATCTAACCGAGAACCGATCGGCGCGGTATCCGCTCTCTCAACGAGAGATTTCATATGGGATGACGTCACGCCTGAAATTCGGAGAGGAGCGCTGTTTAATGTTTATAATTTTTTCATGCGACTTAGGAGTCTCGCTGACGTCTAATTTTTTGCACAGAACCTCAAAATGATGTGCTCTTGCGAATAATAAAATAAAATAAAAAATATGTAAATGAGCCCATTAGCTTGCCTTGGCTTCTGTAGTCTATTGATAATTCTGGCTAAATATCGATTATTTTGTGTATTTGGCATTGTAAATTACTAATACTGAAGTAGGTTTAAGATGCCATTTTATACTAACTAGTGAACTGGGAGTTTGCTATATCGTATCGTGAAAAATATGAGATGGACATAAGAAAACAAGATATAGTACAATTTATCAAAAATAGCTAGCGACTTGAGTTTTGGGCGCGCGATAGTCAGGCGAGTGAAATTTTAGAGATCATCAGTTTGTGCCAGTCGGGTGGAATGTTCACATTCAGTACATATTGATACATTAGGAGCAAGGTGAACAATAAAGTGTTGAGTGCAGAGAGGAAGCGGAAAGGAAAGAAGTTGTTATACCTCTCGCTAAGATATGTTAAGATAACCATTTTTTAATCAACCCTATATTATAAAAATATATGAACAGTTTTGGATCTGCAGATAAACATTTTTCTGATTGTGAAACCGAGAAAAGTTTAAGAATGACTACATAGAGAAAGAACGGATAGGTAACGTATTCTAACTTATTCATGCAAGCAAAAATTGAGACTAAGAATAATTTAAAACTAAAACTAAGAACACAAAACCATGTTCATGCAAAAACTGAGAAATTGACATTTAAATTGAAACCAAGAAAGATGGTTGTATCTCCAACTGAAAAAATTTCCTACATGAACTCGAAACATCGCATGCGTCAAGTCCTGACCACAGATCACCTACTGATTCTGTTGCATGTTTATAATTTTTTTCAATTCACAACTTTTTTTTCGTTAACAGTTTGGTAATTTTGGAAAGGAAGAATGCTGCAGCTGAAGATAAAATGTACACTCATCACTATTTTATAAAACAAATATTTCTTTAAAGTCTTGGTTCATTCTTAAGTAGATCAGCTATAATTTCACTTAACTGAATTGTCACCAGACAATGCCTGAAGACAATTCATTTTCTGTGTGAAATTTATGAAACTTCAAAACTTCCGTACTAACTCATGTGATAGTCCTATCATTGCAGAGATGTGACGACTTGATAAGGTAGGATATATTCCAAATTGTCTATGGACTTCAATTTGAGTTGCTTCATCGAGTAGGCACTCTTTTATTTGGTGAATATTTTATAGCTGAGTACACATGACTAGAAAGTCAAGAAAACATATTTGTATTCTGTGTAAATATTAATTTATTAAATCGCAGAGCGCTTTCGGCTATTAATCCATCTTCAGTGCTTACCTGCAAGTAAGTAAAAAAGTTGGAAAATATAAAAGAAGTAGATAAAGAATTACTTACTCGTCAGGTAATTTTTACAAGAAACTTTGACAACACATTGACGTCATAAATTAAAATAACATTGAAATTAAAATTAAAATGATCCCCTGTTTAGGGTTTGTTGAATCTAGATATTAAACATTATAAAATTTTGTTAAAATTATTTTAGACAACACGTGTTCGTCTAACGGATGTTGAAGTGACACTCCTTCAATTTTAAAAAATTAGCATATGACAAATGACAGTGAACATAGAACTCAATCATTCTAACAGGAGTTTAAAATTGACATTGTAGAAATCTTCTTGAAATGTCCCAAAACAGATATGTAAACTTCATAAATGAAAATATAAATAAATAATTTGATATTAAGGTCTAATGAGAACCTATCAAGTTATAAAATACTGAAAAAGATTAAGGGTCTAATGAGAACCCATTACTAAATCTAATTCAAAATAGAAAATTCACATATATGTCAAGAGAGATTCAAAAATAAACAAATTAATTTAAGCAATTAAAATATTAAACAAATAATAATGAAATAAATTATCTGAGAATGATTCCAAACAACATAATTATATAAACATTGTAGTCTAGTAGTCACCAATAACAAAACACATCTAATAAGGGAAAATAAATTTGATTAAAGTCTAATGAGAACTCAATATTCAAATCTAATTCCAAAAACGAATAAGATTAAGGGTCTAATGAGAACCCCTTTCCAAATCAAATTCAAACTAGATAATCAATTAATAGTCAAAGGGAACTCCAAATACAATAACCATTCGAACAATGAAGTATGTAAAAACAAATTACAGAAGTTATTAAAAACTATTCAAATACACAGAAAAAATAGTCAAATATATGCCAAGTAATATCTCAA
This sequence comes from Galerucella pusilla, assembly GCA_910591695.1. Taxonomy (NCBI): domain Eukaryota; kingdom Metazoa; phylum Arthropoda; class Insecta; order Coleoptera; family Chrysomelidae; genus Galerucella; species Galerucella pusilla. The sequence goes on along the minus strand of CAJUYI010003784.1, from coordinate 218 downwards.
AAACCAATGTGAGTGATCTTTAATTAGAAAGATCTGATTTAGAGTCTAATGAAAACCCATAACTCAAATCTACTACTAATAAGAAAAAGATTAAGGGTTTAATGAGAACCCATTACTAAATCTAATTCTAAAAACAACTACAACAAAAGTTCAGAAAAATTTAAAATAAACAAATGGAACATATGGTATCAGCTTGATGATGTTATGGATAAATATGA
>CAJUYI010003783.1:0-21380 GCA_910591695.1 Galerucella pusilla | reverse complement strand
TGATATTTATTATTATAGCAAAATTCAATTCGATCCTCTCAATGGCAACATTTTTTTACTGGCAATACTTATTGAGGAAAAGGAACTTGAAGAAACTCTTCTCTTGAATTTAGTTAGTTGTTGTTAAAACAAGAGGGAGAATCGAATGTTTTTTAATAATAGATCTTTGGAATGAGCTTATCAGCAATTCACGATTGAATTCTCATCCTCTTCTTGTGTGAATGTGGTTGCCATTTTATTGAATTGAAGAGATATTATCAATTTAGTTACATTTGTTGAAACTATCTCATCTCGCACTACTCCTTGTGAGCCAAACTGAACAACTGTGTTGGAATAAAATCAAGATCGATTTCGATCGAACAGATTTATTTTCCTATGCTGTCTTAGCATTTTCAATTTTTCTTATGCAATTATTATCTCCTGTAGTAGTCGTCCTACAAGTTTACAAATTTTTTTTATTTTAAATAATTTTTTACCTACTGTAATCCGATATCAAGTATAGCCGAAAGACGTTTTGATCTGCTCACCTGGTACATTACAGTTTTGGGTAAACTGGAGTAGCGAAGAAGACGATCATCTCACTGTCAGAAATGTAATATGAAACGCTCCTAAACAATATTTAATTAAATAATAAACTCCAATAATTCCAGATATTATACCCTTCATGAAATTTAGCATGTCTCTTGAATATTTAAGTTCACTGAACGAAATTCAGGATGTTCCAATCGTTTAAGATCAAGAAAACAGTTTTAAGGACGTCAGCTAACTCTAAATTAATAACAATTTTGCTGTAAGTGAAACGACCAAAGATAGAAAGGGAGTGAAACTTGTTTTTGAAACATTTTTGAATTTGAAAAGCTCATTTATACCGGAGCTTTTGGAGAAATTAGGTGAGGAGTAGGAGGTAGCTGAAAGGATAATATTTCGAATATGTATACAAAATTTAATAAGAAAAAAATTATGGTTTAAAAGAAACTGAAAAATACAATTTTCAGGTAATCGGACTGAAAATTGAAAAGTAATTCTTGATTCAATAATGAAATGATTAACGAGAAAATTAATGGTGAAAGCGTGGGGTGCTTTGTGAAACATTCATACACTTACTCTGCATTTTGGAATACAACTATTGAGAAATTATGAAAATTGATATCAAGCACCCCACGCTACATGCGTCTTTGGTCTGGTGGACAAAGACACAAAAGAACGCAATGATGAGACTAGGCAAGGTGCAAAGACTTGCTTGTCGCAGTATTGCAGGGTGTATGAGAAGCACGCCAACGGCAGCACTAGAAGCCTTATTTGGCCTTCCTCCATTACACCTCGTGATAATGGGGAAAGCAAGGATGGGGCTATTTAGGCAGAAAACTAACCTGAGCAGCAAAAAATAGTTAGATCAGGACACATATCCATTAGTGACATCATTAGTGGAGCCATTTTAGATATGAAAACAGACTATATGGCCACTAAACTTCTCCCCAGTCCCAAATAAGAGGTGGAAATATCTCACAGAAAGGACTGGCAAGACCCAAGCAGACTGAAGCTTCCCCGAGGAGAGACCTGGTACACAGACGGGTCACAGACTGGAGAAGGTACAGGAGCAGGTGTGTATAGTGAAATGAAAAACACAAGATGCTCCTTTTCACTAGGAAAACATACCTCTGTATTCCAGGCAGAGATTTATGCTATCCTAGAATGTGTCAGAATGAACAAATATAGCACTGACACTCATAGGATAAACATACTAACTGGCAGCCAAACAGCCGCAAGGTAACATCCAGACTGGTAGAAGAATGCCAGAAAGAACTGAATGAACTAGCAGACCACATTAAAGTAAGATTAGTGTGGGTGCCGGGACATAACGGTATTTCTGGAAGTGAAGAAGCTGATGAACTCGCGAGAAGAGGTTCAGCAACAGCATATGTTAGACCAGAACCAGCTCTTGGGACCACAAAGAAGGTAGTCCGAGGGCAAATGGGTACAAAACCAACATAAACTTCAGTCGAGGAACACTCCAAAGCAGGTACACAGATAAAACCTTCATAGGTGACACATGTGTAAAACGAGCCGAAGAACTATTGAATATCAGTAGGAATAAGCTAAAAATTATTACAGGTTATTTAACGAGTCATACCCCGGTAAAAGATCACCTGCATAAAATAAGGTTATATAACAGTAAGCCAACAGGCTGCTGCAGTGCTCCCGGCATCAGAACGGCTCCCAAAAAAAAAACACTATCACACTAATGAAATTAATTTAATTTTGTTGTTAATCATTCCACTCTTAAATTAGGAATTATTTCTTACTTTTCAGTTCGATCACCCAAAAATCGTGTGTTTCAGTTTTTCTTAAACTATTACTCATTTTGCAACTTCTAGTTCGATTCACTGTGAGTTTTTTTTTTTTATTTTCTTTAATACTCAACTCGTTGCCATATCAAACTTGAGTTTTGTTTAATGGAACACCCTATATTTCACCAATATATACTACAGTCATCGGTCCTTGATAAGTGGGCAAAATTTTAAATAAATTTGAGCGTTTGCAGTGAGTTATAATCTAGTGTAAAGCCTAATATAGATGGAACACTCTTTATTGGAATAACATCGATCCTTGACAAGTGTACAAAGTTTGAACTAAATCTGTTCACTACAATCTTAAGAGTCGCAGTGGAAGGTATTATAGACCCACTCACCGCAAATCTAACCCTCATGTTGTTCGTTTGAAGTGGGTCAAAATCGAGTCCAAAGGAGTCGGTTACAAAGATACATACTTTCAGGTACAGCTAATAAAAGCGTGTTAATAGGAATTAAGGAATATTTAGAATGTGTATAGAGTTGAGTTGGTGGAATATTATTCCCATTCCCCCCTACGGAAGTGAAAGCTGAATAGGCCAAGCAATAGGTAGATATTTTTGATGAAAATCCTCGGGGAAAAGAGATGGTACCATCATATATAATATAATAGACATTACGTGGTAAAATCTAAGTATGTCTAGGACACGCAAAAAATATCAAAATTATACCATGTAATATTTTTATCGCCAAGCGTCAGTAAAGATATCAATTATCAGATTGATTTCCGGAAGTAGACAAACAGTTAACCTTTCTTTCCTTTATCTGCCCCACAGTTTTCTATATTCTGAATTCTGAGCAGTTGGCGATAACATTTTGTATGCACCACGTCAGTAAAGTGTCTTTATCGGACACGCCTGTTATTCGCCTCGCTTCGCTCGTCTCATAATTTCAGACTCGCCCGATAAATAGTAACTTTACTGCCTTGGTACATAAATAACTTTTATGGGCACCATCCACTTTCTACAACGACCTTTGTCAAATATACTTGTACAAACATACCTACTAGAGTTTCCATAATAACCTTTTTGGTGTGCGTCATCGTTTGTTGATGTCCTCATAACACATCACGTTGGAAGAAATGGAAAAAAGGCAGGTCTGTGATTAATCCCAATCAAAATATCACAATAATGAATCGTTCAAATGTATTGACTTGGAAAATTTGATTATAGTTGATGTTTTGATTACGCGCAAGCGCGACATCAATCGGGAGAAATTACAGAATTCAAAATAGGATGCAGATGTACTTTTCGTGAAGGCAATATGCCTTACGTCTTTTTCTACTGTCCCACTGACAGGTCTCGTCAGGTCTGTACTTTGTTGTTTACGGTCAACTATTATTTATTAAAAGTCAATATTAATCTTATTGAAATAAAATATGCTTGGATACATGGGAAACAATGAGCATTTTGAAAGTTCTCAAGTATTTTCATTTAGAAAATGAAGCTGGTAATTATTAATTCCATGGCCTCTTCTAATACGATCCTGATGATTCTATTTATTAAATTCAAGGTTAGCTATATGTCGAAATAGCAAATAACAAACGACATACCAAAAACCTGGATATACGTCACAAACGGTGACGCACACCAAGAAGGCTATTATATGAACTCAATATGAACGAATAAAAAGCGTTCGTGCCCTGAAAGACAAAAAAATATAAACCCCGAATTAGTGGAGTCAAATGCTTATTTAGAATGGAAATAGGGATCAATTATTCTATAAGTGTTTGACAGTTAAAAAGGCACGAAGTTATATTTGAAAAATTTTCCGTTGTAAGAAAAGTTTTAATCCATTAGAATTCAAATTTTAACAAGTAGAGTGAGAGTCTTCCGATAATCTTTTTTAAGTTTATCATGCATATAGAACGGTGAAATGGAGTTAAGATATTGTCCAATTTTTAACCATGCTTATGATGGCTCCTAAACCAACAGAAATTTGCGAAAAACTAGTATATAATAGTTACAACACTTTTTGTAGTCGTATGTCTTTGCGTGCAAAGCTTGCTTTCTGCAACCTTGAGAGTGAAGTGAAGGGTACAATTTTGGTGTTTACGAGATGGAATGTTACGGCTTCCGTTTTAAGACTGCCTCCCTTCGCATAAAGGGCGAGTGGCCATCCTGAGATAGGCCGATCTGGGGCGGAGAAAACGAATGGGCCGAATCCAGAAACCACATCTGGTGAATTTTTGGCTTCACAGATATATCAAGTTGAGCAGATTGAAGTAAACTCCGCTTCACATGTGAAGAAATCACTAGAAGTTGCAGTCGTATGCGAGAAGAAGCTGTAAAAAACAATATCTGAGCATCAATATCGGTCAAAGCCTAGGGCTAAACTAAAGGTGTTGGATTTTTCTCCAGCTCATCACATCTCCCACCACCATCCAAGAATTGGTTACCATTGGAACACAACAAACACAAATGATTGATAAGTTTTCAACTCATTGTAGGCAACAACTCACGGCAAGGTGTGTTGCGGTATAATATTAATTCACCCCTATATCACAAGCAAAATTATTGAAAATTAGACTGTAGTGTCTGTTCTTATTAAAACAGCGATATAACAGAAATGATAAACATGAACCGTATCAAAAAATCTTCCCCGTTGTGATTGAACGATCTCTGTTCGCTCAACCGGGACCCTCTGAGCGAATCACTCGTTTCGCCCTACCGTTATCAACGGCAATAGTAGCCGTAGCGAGCTATAAATTAAGACAGCACTTTTTGGTAGAAAAGGGGCCGATGTGGGGATCCAAAAAAAACGTATATTTATCCATGGCAAAGAGGGAATTTCACTTTTTGACGTTAATGTGATGGTTTTATTGCTGCTGCAGGATTTTTATTTGTTCCAAATCTTTTTCATTTCGACCAGAAATAATTTAAGAGTGACATAAAAGGAATGAGGCAAACAGTTTACGCCCTATAAATATATTACAAATAAAAAAGGATATAAACATGAGAAAAGGAAGGTCACGATAGTGTAACTGAATGACTGATGATTGTTCTGAATTTCCTTTGATGGATGATGGTTGGATTAATATTTCCTAGTTCATACAGTTCGTATCCTTAACTGCAATTCCCAATGGTACTCCTTGTATTGGGTCAAACACCATTTATAACAAAGCCAAGCAGAGCTTATATTGGTTCTTCTATACATTCATCGCACGAACTCTATCCCTACGTTTAACAAAAATCCAGTGCAATTTTGATAGATGCACCATCTTACCTTGAAAACTATTAAGCCACTTCTCCATAACATGTTCACTCAATTTCTCAACCTTAAGCTATACAGCAGTGATCAGTTGAATGTCTACCAATAAATCGTCCCTACCAAAGCAGGATTTCAAACACCCTTTGGGTAATTTTATCCAGCTGGGGAATCATTTTCAACAAGTTGAAGAGCACGTGCTTTTATAGGAACTGCTTGAATAAGATATTGAAGCTTATCTTCGGTAAGTTTAAAGTACTATTCATGTGTGTATAAAAATTAGCTCCAGGATGATAACCATAATCTTCCAAATCATCATATTTTTTGTTTTGGTTGAGTTAAGGGCATTTGTACTCCAAGCTTTCCATTACACAAGCGATTGGAGTGTGAATGATGTATGTATGTATTTTGGACTGACAATCACTGAGACCTGAAAGATCTATTGTGCCCCCTTATTTCTACTCAGTTTCTGAGAAGAGTCTCAGACACTAGGAACGATTGGAGTGATATAAAGCATATTTAATCAAGCTTCTGTTTACTTCATCCTTAAGTCTACTATACTTTCCTGATATCTCATTATCAATAATCTCGGCTGGCGTATAATCTTCTAGCACCAGGCTCAACATCTTCATATCAATCTCCGTTATGGTCTCTATCCTCTGCTCCAAATTTCTAAGATTTCTTTGTAGATCATCTTAGTCATGATTCGGGTCCGGTGAGACTGCTGGATGTTCGTACATAGTTACCGCTTTCAAAACCTCCTTAGTCTTATCACGGTCGCCAAACCGGTGAATTGATCCAAGAGCTATAAGACATAACTTATTTCCAAATAGATGAAATGTTAGGTTCTCAGTAGCATCTCGTGTGCTTTGAATACCTGTGTGTTTGTGGAGCTATCCTAAGGGCACCTGGACAGGTATCAGGTGAGAAAGATAACTAAAAATGAGAGTTACTTTACTTGAATGTATGTCTGATTTTTATATATCTTTTGTAGAATAATACTCTAGAGTAGTATCATAAGTGTTAGACACTTTCCATGGACCAAAACTTTTTTTAGACGCTCTAAAGCTTCACAAAATATAAATAAACTTCATTTATTTCCACTTGTATGACTTTCAAATAATATGTTATCAAGACTACTATTACTAAGTTGCATGTGATCCAACAGATCCGAACTATACTGAATACTATACGTTGTGCATGAAGGGCTTATACACATTAGACTGAGACATTGTAAGTTAATATGTTTGAAAGAAGAGCAACCGAGTTCCTATAGACGTCTCACCTGCTCTGAATCGCATTCATAGTGCTCTCGCACTCATACTTCCGGCTGATAATTTTTATGTTTGAGGACTATTACAATTGGTCTGACTAACGAAATATATAACTCAGTAATAGTTGCCTTGATAACATATTTGAAAGTCAGAAGGGTAAAAATAAATAAAGTTTATTCATTTTTTGTTGAGGTTTTAAGCGTCTGGCAGAAGTTTTGGCCCTTGGAAAGTATCTGACACTTATTTTACTGCTTTAGAATATTATTTTACAAACATATATTGAAATCAGACATACGAATTCAAGTAAAGTAACTCTAATTTTCAGTTACCTTTCTCACCTGATACCTGCCCATGTGCCCTTAGGCAAGCACACGAGATGCTACTGAGAACCTAACATTTCATCTGTTTGAAAATAAGTTATGTCTTATCGCTCTGGGATCTTGGATTCTACTACTTTATTGTATAGTTATCAGTATACTTGATAAGCGTGTAAAAATTTTGAGATATACCTCCTTTATTTGAAAACAAAGTAAGTGGTGAAATAAAAAATAAGTACTTAAAATTATTGTTTCTCAAATTCAAGTTACTTCTGTTATAAAAATATTTGTAATATAAACGGTTCCAATAGCCATTCTTATTGGGACACCAGGTATTACTGAAATCAAATATTGGTGGAAAACTAATTCTAGAATTGAGGAATCTTTTTACTTGAACTAATATTAATACATCTCAATTATTACAATGAGCGGCGTATGTTGATATTGCAAGAATAATAACGTCTTGAACGGATTGGAATCCTTGCAAGAAGGCACACAACAAAGATATACGAACCAATAAGCTCAATAAATTACAGGCAAATTTAATTGATGTTAAAATAATGATAATATCCTTCAAATACTGGGGTTGCAAGAATTGGGATTTGTTCTCACTGTCCCGAATATTAGAAAACTAGCATTGTCGGTTCCAGAATTGGTTGGTCGAGAAATATTATTTATGGAGTATGATCAAAAAGTGAGCACAATATTGGTTAGTTCACATTACGTGTGACTGAAAATCTGGCAGCATATCGAGCCTCGATAGCATCTCCTACTATGCTTGCTGATTTATTTACAAAATTTGATCTTATCACAAGATGAAGGAAATAATAAATGATTTAATTCACTTGTTTCAATTTTTTCAAAAAAAAATAATTTTTTTGGGAGGTTTCAGACTTTAAGACCTAACTATAGGTATATTTTCTCTTTGAACCTGAAGGATCACTTGAGCTGAGTTCCGGAAAATGCATTAAGGAGCTTTCTTGTCGATTATAGTATTCATATTTCAATTTTTCAACGTAATAGATATTTTTAAGAAATAGGACTGCACAAAAATAGTTGATTTTACGTTGACAAGTATGTTTTATCCAAGAAAACTAGCTGATTTACCGCTCAATTTTTTTTACAAACTTCTATGAAGTTTCCATTGAGCCCGTATCTATTGTGTAAGCAAATCAATTTCCGTTGGAAACAAACTTTTTATATTTTCGAAATGGTTGGTAAATTCACGAATCTTCTCTTTTTACAAAAAACTGAACTTTCAAACTCTCTCTCAACTTTTCGTTTGTCACTTCGTTTTCTTATTGATACATCTCATAAAAGAATACGATTTCTTAGATTCAATTTTCGTAGAGCACCGGTTTTCCTATAGTTTTGTTTGAATCCATTATGGGAGATAAAGCGATATCCATTCTGCATATATTCCATTTTAGACGAAGAAAGGTTTTGCGAAACGTAAGAGAAATTTCTCTTTCCTGAAGTGTCGTAGTTTTAGATTTATGAGGAGTTCTCCGTATAGTGCGTGCCTAACAGGCTTGAAAACAGACAATACCTTTAGTGGAAGTTTGTTTTACAAAGATCCTAGGGAGTTTTCGTTTAGTTGCTGTCAAGTCGAGCACCCATAATAGCCGAAGCTGTCCGCTTTTTGATATATTTTTGGCTCACAATTAAAATTTGACATACTTATTTGAATAAATTGCTTATCAAAGTTTTTGGTGAATGGAACTGATCTTAAATATTGATCTCCACTTAAAAACTTTGACAACTAGTTACCTACTTTTCCTACTAAAACATCCTTAGATTATTTGGTCAGTGAAACACTCTATTGTGCACTAACTGGTGTTAACAAAATACTACAAAAGTTCATGTAACTTGTTACTCTTCAATCGTCGTAGATGTTAATAATTCAGCAACTGGTACTTATGCTTCTTTTTGCAAACCTACTGTCTTCTGTATCATTTGGAACTCCAAGGTTTTTTCGAATGTCTACATTTCTCACACTGCTAACCAAGATCTGAAAGGTCTGTATAATTTTCATGGTGCTGTTTTAAGGTGCGTTTATTTTTGGGCACGCAAACACAGATCCACCATGCTCAGATTGAGCCTCAAGCTACAATCGGTCAAAAAAAAAGTAATCAGATCGTGGAATATCGACGTTCTACAATCACAATGCACTACCAATGAAAATAAACAGCTATGTACAGACACATCTTCTGGAAGACTCCTTAAAAATGTCCGTTGAACACCTTCCCAAATTCCCAGATTCCAAGTTTTGTTATTAGCGACAAATGGAAGTAGTAGCCATAACCACAAGATATCCACCGATTCAGTCACCCAAAGGCCTGCTTCGAATTTTGTCAATACAAGCTATACTATAGTTAGACTATTTGGAATGGTAGATCCATAGTGTGGGATTATCCTATCTAGTGCAAAGTATGAAGGTTTGGGTGCATTGTTACCACCATGAAGTTCAGACACTGTTCGTTGTTCGCTCCTTGACGCCCACTCTATACTCGTTTCAGTTTTTAAACTAAAGATCCAATTCGAATGAATATTTCTGCGACTTAACCATAATAGCCTAGCACATTTTAGTGGGTAGTGATAAGCAATGAAGTTATATCAAAACACCGAAGACAATGACTTTCCTATATTTTGGTATCATTAATTGGATATTGCCTAGGACCTCCATTCAATTTATCACCATCTAGAATACTACCAGACTCGTTTTTAATCGAATGCTATCGTATATAAGTTTAATCAGTTCTTTTTGAACGATGTCACTGTTCCTTCCAGTAACTATCATTTTGTTCGCAGGGAGATCTAAAGATGTCATTGAGGAAAAGTCTATCATATTTTATTATTTCCTACTAGAAAAATCGGATATAATCCGAAACACACGGTAAACTGCTTTTATAAAAAGAACTTGGAGAAGGGCTCTTGGGTGTAGCATACTTCCAGTTTAGATTTAAGGAAATGTGGGGGAAGTGTTGGGAGATTATTAAATTTGATTGTAACCTAACTCAATCACCTTCTAGGGGCCAAGGTGAGGATGACTCTGTAAAGGAATCGCAAGAATACATTCTCAAACTTGGAATTAAGCTCGTACACACTTAAAATTCCAGTTATATAATTTGTATTCCACATGAAGTTTTCATTCAGGGAGAGCAGATGAAATTTCAAAAATGCAGATTGATGTAAGTGGTTATGATAATCTTCTGCTCATAACATTCAAGCATTTTCATTTGAATTGCTTATTTCAATATTATTATTAATGGCGGACTGTCCAATTCGGACGTTGTTTTTCCTTTGTGCCCTTACTTCATTCTTGTCGATTGAGATTCCTTTTCCGCAGATTCAGCTATTTTTGGTCTTTTGAAAATATTCCTTAAACCACTTTTTCAATTTAAAGCCTTGTGCCTGAAAGTTTTCCTGTCTATAACGTCTTATTGTGTTATTATTTTCGTTTCACGGTTTCCAATGAAATTCTCCAATTTGATTTGATAACATCGACGGTCTCATTCTTTCAATGTGTCCATAAACTTCAACCTCCTTTTTCTCATTGTATACAGTTCATTTTGAGAAGGTTGGAGAGCTCTCCTGAGGCCATTATCTGGTTGGAAGATTTGAGAGGTTTCAAGTTTGGAGTGACTATGGATTAGCAAACAGATGCGGCTGGAGAGGTGGAGATGGATGCAGCAGGTGCATGAAGGCTTTGGAATAAGAGTGAAGATAGGTGATAAGCTGTTCTAGAATAATATGGATCGAAAGAGGAGCGAGTGTGATATGGGACTTCCATTATTGCTGAGAGATGTCTCTGAAGATTTATCTTGGTACTTGTGAAGCGTTTGTTGGAGTAGTGGGAGGAATTCACCTTTTTTTCAGTTCTGGTACGTGGCATGGTTGTCGTTAGAAGTTGAGGATAGAATTTGGGCTTGTGCACCGTTAAATCTCACTTACATCACTGGAAGGCACCGGAATTTTTTCGATGGAGAGCTTCTTGGAAAGAAGCCATTCTCCTGTGCTGTATTTCAGCTGTGGTAATCACGTTCTTTGGTGGTAATTGGCTTTTGGACCACTTAACTCGATTGCTTGATTTCCTGCCTGCTTCGAAGTTTTATCGGTAATGTTATTATAATTCTAGCTGCAAACATTGCTCCACTGAAGCCAAGGCCACCGCCATTGAACTCAACACTGTCTTCCTCATTATTCACCTTCCAGATAATAAATATGCTTCCGATAGATACATGTATTTAAACACATTTGAAAATTTAATTACAAAAAACATTGTCTATGTCTAAAAATGTACATTTCACGTGATCCTTCTTCACATAATGCATTCCTCTGCTTCCGTTTATCCACAAAACTATATCTGAGCTGAAGACCGCAGGAATTACTGGAAACCAAAAATATTCCGAATGTGATAACCCCAATGTCTTCCACCACTACAGATCTTTTCTAGTATATCGCTGAAAATGATCACCTCCGGTTGTAATCCAGAGATTAGGAAAGGGTCGTGCCCAAGCAAAATATGTATGGTTTTTGGTATTTGGCGAATTCAGAGAATAAGCTAATAATAAGTTAGTTCTGATCTACTGTTTGATGAGATTTGAAAGATTTGAAGAATCGTAAAATTACCATTGGTTTTTTAAAATGTCTCCAGCCTCATCGTTGCCTAGAGGAGACTCTGCAATTGAAGATGACATAAAGTTCCATCGATATTTCATATTAAGATCGAACCACGTTGGAGTGATAAGATCCCACCCTGAAAGTTGGAATGTTAGCTCAAACATTTCAGAATGATACATCACCAGAAAATTGAAGTTCCAGAACAAACAATTCACAATAATATATCATCAGAAACTAAAAAGACCCAGCTCCTGGACTTATATTTGTCTCCGATGATGAGCAAAGGAGAAGATGGAGGATGGAGTGTTGATCATCCCAAGGCTGGTCAGAGTGAAGAATGTCAAGGCCTCGCGTGAAATTCACACACACAAAATTACGAGAAAAATATATTAATATGAATCGCTATGAACCTATATTAGTAAGTCTTGTAAATTGGAACATGATTTTGATTTTAAAGCTTAACTGCCTTCAACCTGAAAACTTCCTTCATAACTCTCAACACAACGGATATTCAAACTCCCGGAGTATGAGTTAATCACTCGATGCAATTCTTGTAATTTGTAAAACCGATCGGAGAATATTATACGTTATATTCTCATGCCAGAGTTTGTTATTCATTAATTTCTGTCCCAGTTGCTTTCTTAACAGAATGTACCCACTTCAATCATTATTATCAAATTCTTCAGAAGGTCTTTAACCTTTCATTTTTAGTAATGACTCCCATTTTTGTATGAAATATATTTTCTAAGAAGCACTTAGTTCGAGAAAAATAAGCACAAATCCTGGATATATCTCGTCCCATTGGAGCTCTTCTTATTTTCATGCAACTTAAAGACGTATGCCTTCTTTTAGCTTGGGGCTTTCCAGTTACAAATTACTAACAAAACTTTTACGGTTTAATAAAAGGGACGCTTAAGAGTTGGTAAACAAAAAGTGTGAAGGATAAGCTACGGAAATAAATTTATAGAGGGTGGATTATAACTTTTTTAATTAGAAAAAAAACCTGGGCAATAGACAGTTATTAAACGGAAAAAGAAAAACAGTTATTAAACGGAAAAAGAAAAAAAACTGTCTTTTAGCTGTAGAATATTTTTGTTAGTGAAATTGCGGTTTACATCTTTAGATAAATATTATAAGTGATAATGAAGTGATATTTATATTCTCCTGCCGTTAATTGAAGCCTCACGGGTTTAAATTCCATAGGAAACATACAGAGTGAGTTTCCACTATGGAACGCATCAATTATCTCGAAAACGATTTGCAGGATTGGTATAGATTTTGGTGTGCAAAAATCTTATGATATAGCCAATATTATATACTCCAGTCATTAATGACATTCGAAATCGAAAATTTAACAATAATTCCAAAAATTTCCAAACTTCGGTCAAGTGAATGGTACATTGAGACGACAATAAATTTCATTGTTAAAATATTGTTAAAATTGCAATTGAATTAATTTTTGCTGTATGGTCGTGAAAAAAATTCCAAAAGCTCTGCAAACTTGGGGAAGTTTTCGATATAATATTTCATATCACGTATTAAATTTGCAACCAATCTAAGTGTACGGAACATTTTTTATTATTAAAAATTAATGTTTTTTTTTTTATTAAACTGAAGGAAAACGTTCCAAAAGTTTTGCAAATTTGACAGATCTATCGGAAAAATGTACCGAACGATTGTACAAATTCGCAACTTTTTACGTTGACCGGAACATGTTTATTTATAATTTTTTTTAATTCGTGGTCATTTTTTCAAGCAAGGCGGTCTCGGAATAATTACAAAAGTTTTGAAACTTGGTTGCAAACTTTGAAAACATCTATTCTAATGCATTTACAAATTTGCAACCTCATACGCGATCCGGAACAAATTCTAGTTGACAATGTCAAACTTAAATGAAAAGTAGAGTTTTTTGTTGTTTGGATTTTTTAAGTAAAATAAATAGCACAGTTGAAAAGATTAAAGAGTTTGAACTGTTGTACAACCCATTTTAGTACAGGCAAATATGGTGAAAGTAAATAATAAGTAAAATTTGTGCTCTTAAAAGAAAAATTGTTCATCTCATAAACTAACCACTTTAACCTACAAGTATTATACATTTTTGAAATCAGCTCAAAGAGGAGTATCCAAATTTTACATAAAAAATATGAAAAGTAATTTAAAAAAATAAAGGGGGTGCTGCTAGGGGTGAGGGGGTGGCTTTTCCAGTAAGTTTAAATAAGCCATAATGCTTGCCCCTTCCAACATAAATTGACGTGTTTTTGGATTTTTTCTAAATACCAGTATTACAAAAGTTATTAAAGGTGGATACTTTTATCTGAAAAGCACTGTATACGTTTCATGCTATTAGTTCAATAATGTGGCCCCGTAGCACAGTGAGCAAATGCGCCGCATAATGTTTTTCTTAATATTTTTTTCAAATCAAATTTCTTGTTCGTAGAAAAAATAGTGCAACTCTTATGTAATGGTTATTAATACACTTTAACCATACGGAACTCGCCTTTGGCTCGTTTCTTATCCCAGTGACACCTCTGTTAAGGAGTCTTGTATAATAAATAAAATATAATTGTAGAAATATGAAATATAACATATGTATAATAGGATTTGTTTTAATTTTGCCCACCCATAAATATTTCTGTTTCAAATATTTTTAAATTGTAAAGAATATATATTACCTACATATTTCCACACGTTTTTTACATTGTTAACTCCCAGCATCATTGTACCTACTCACCAAAAAAAGATAACTGAGTTACTGATAATAAGGTAATATTTCATTTCATATCTAAACAACCATCTCGCATTTAAATGATCATCCATAAAGTGGTAATATGCATGGAAATTAAACACAAAATGTGTATTTCCCATATATTTAGCATTGTACATTACTGATTGAGATTCCCACATGACGTCACACGCTATCTGCTACATGCGCAAGAACATACCGTGGTAAAATTGTATCGTGCCACAGTCCAAATTCTTCCTGTCTCAGCCAAAAAGAGTTTAGGAAAGAACGCTTTGCTGAGTATTTTGTCAGAGTATGATATTTATTTGATACTTGACTCTGTCTAGTACTCTCTTCTCTATTTCTCATATTATAAGCATAATTCTCGCTAATTCTTTGACTGGAGTATGCTTCTCAAGCTCATATTCTCTTATCAATAAAAACTTTTGAGAGACACGAATACGGAGGAATATTCTCCGACACAGCCTTTTTAATGTCTGCGAAAGAATTGTGCACCTGCTCAGCGGAAACAATCCTCTAAGGTGTGAAGTGTGCAAGCACATGGTCTCATATACAACAAAGAGAGACAAATATTCACCTCTCAGTGCAGTTTTTTGGGTATAAAGTGCGAGATTGATAATCATTGATGTACAGCTGCTAATAACCCTTGGTGGTTGATGCAGCTAAACTTGATTTTAAAAAATTAATCACAACCATGGTAACAGAATCTGCTTTGATGTAACTTTCTTGCCAGTTGAAAAGATGCCACTGCTTTGGTATGTTGCCAGTGAAAAACACTTTATATATAGATAGTGTAAGCAGTCTGTATAATTTCCCGAACAGAAATATATTAACAGCAGCTCATTGAATGGAATTAAAAACAAGTGTCAGTTCAAATTTATTGTTGAATATATAATTCCTGCGTGTCAGGATGATGGTAAGGAAAATCGTTGAAAAGAATTTCGCCGTGAGAATTTGGCTGCGTTCGTTAAGCTCATGTTACTGAAAGTTGGACGTGCCCTCTATTTTCACGTATAACGAAAGAATGGGAACAAAATGAAGCCAGAAGAGGGTATCGTTGTACAGCTTTGCAATACTTTTGTTATTGGCATTCCACTTTTCAATCAGCCCCTACGCTGATGGGTTCACTTTAATAACCCCTTAGAACCTTTGTAGTGTCACTGTCTGTCCTTTTCTTTTCTCTATCCATCCTGAGAGATACCACGTTGGAGATTTACAACGGAGAGAATAAAATCACAATATCGTATTAGCTTTCGAATGGGAGAAAAAAAATCAATTTTGTACTATGCTTTAAAAGGACCTTGTATGGTAGGTTATGAGAATGGATACTTTTTTACTCATTTTCATTAGTTTGGATGGAAGATATTAGGACTTTTGTGATATTCATGAATAGAACTCAGCTATTACCTATTCTATTTTCAAAATATCCTATGCTAGTTATACATGGAGAGAGATTTTTTGTCATGGATAAATTATATCAGCATTAGGTTTCCCAAGAATCACTCTGAAGAAGGATTGTTTGGTTGAAGTGAACGTATTTGTTTGAAAATGATTTGTTTAGAATTAACAATTTGTAATAAATGCGAAAGAATTGGGTGCTCAATTAAAAAATTCAAATTGTTTGAATTGAAATTATAAATTGTTTGCAATTACTATTTGGATAACTTTCTTCCAAATATTGCAATTATTTAACTTGAAGAATATTCATTTACGCCGAAAACCGTTGGTTTGAATTGAACAATTACATTTATTTAATAAAAATTTTATAATAATGACAAATGTTGGTTAACCCAAAGCAATAGGTGTTGAATGAAGAAATTTGAACTGTTTATATAGATTATGAATTGTTTGAAATTAAAGTTCACATTTATTTGTTTTAAATATGGCAATTATTGAATATAAAGGAAATATTTGTTGGAAATATAAATTTGTTCGAATCAAAATATAAAATTCTTATAGATAATGAATCATTGCTTTGAAACTATAGATGCCATAATGTTATTCTACATTGTTGCATATAATTGGTTCAAAGAATATATTTCTTTGAAATTAGAAAACATTTCTAAATTCTTTGTTTCAAAGAAATTAAACACCCAATCACGAGCATTGGAACGTGAAAACCTCACCCCTCTCGTTTCGTCATAGTAGTAGTTGGCCGAGGCGTGCTTTAAATAGGAAAAATGGTTCACCAATAAGAAAAACATTTATTATTCTGCGATATCAATAATGTAAAATCTTTTCATTTGGACCACTTCTTGTTGAGTGGTCAAAGCTGATGAAGAACACTGAGTAAGTATACATTCAACAAAAATCGCAAAATAATTGGGTTTATATATTATTCAAAAATTAAAAGTGAGTATCTACATAAAAAACCCTAAGACCACTATTGGAATGATGGATTCACTTGAATCAATTCCATCCAATCTCCAGTACTGAAGTAAATAACAATGACATTTTTTTTCCACACAAAAATGAATAGGGTGACTCGACTTTCACTTTGCTCCTTGATAGATGATTATACATCAAGTCTACTTTGTCCTCCATATTTTAAATTAATATTGCGCCATATTTTATAAAAAAACGATAATATTAGGGATTTTTTAGATCATTTATCACCTCACTATACATCATAAATTGCTTTAACGTGTTACACAGTAATGTAATTTACTTCAAACTGTCCCGTTTGATTCGAACAATTTATTTTCAAGCATTCTCTAGAAATATCTCATGATGTCAATCCCCTACCACTGGACGAATAGTTTCCCAAATTACCAAATTACCATTCTTCTCACAAATGTTATTCGAAGACCTCAATATTCCCTGCATGTCTGTTTTCTAGTACTCTTTGAATTATTCAAATCAACGAATCAGAAACAGCTCTCGAATTTTTCATATTAGACTGGTTTTGGAGCCTTCCAGTGGATAGCGCTTATGGTGCCGATGTCAATAAAGTCTTCAACTGCTATCGGGACTCACTTTTTTCAAGAATGTATGTCTGAGATAAACTCTTATATTTTCTAACTCTAACCAACCATGCTTGAGCATGTTAATTTATTTTAGGTGTTGAATGCCAGTAGTATGTTGTATTGTGCCATTGGCACCTCTGAGAATTGAGATTATTCGTGTCTTTGTTTTCTAACATTACCTTTTTGGTGATGCGGACACTTTAGATAGCAGAGGAATATAGTTATTAGATAATTTCCTTAAACTTAGCAAGACAAAAAAGCAATATAAAAACAAAACAAGCAATAGGTGTTGTAATGAATATTAAGTGCGAATCTAAATTATCCTATATTATCCTCACTTTCTTATGGATTAGCGGTGTGGGGCTTAAGGTATGCAGAATTATTAGAACGTTTACAGACATATTTTTTTAATCGAATGTTGAATCTACCAAGGTCTACACCCAATTACATTGTTAGAATGGGAACCGGTTCGAACAAACTCAGCTGTTCAATTTTCAAGTCTGCATTAATTTGGGTGAATCAGTTGAATAATATGGACGAGTCTCGTCTGTCCAAACAATGTTTTTTGCGGCTAATCAATTTGGGCGGAAGTAATATCAAATACAGCTTTTTAATACAACTTAAGGAGTATTTTTATCTTGCTGGTGGTGAGACTGTATGGCTATCTTTTCCACAAAATAATTCTACATCAGTGTTGAAGAACATTGTAGACACTCATACACAATCTCTCAAGGATATTTAACTTATTTGTTCAACTCAATTTTCAATTCCTCAATAATTCCCAATTCGTGGTCTAACATTTCATTGTCGATGTGTCGATGCATAAAGGAGACCCACCTGATACATCTGAAAATGATAGAGGTTTGGCTTCGGTGAATTGCTGTACTAAAATTTTCACAACTGTTATTTATTCTAAACAGATTATCTTTATGGGTTGGATTACTGCGGAGTTATGCCAGAGTGTCAGTCTGGCTTTCGTGCAGGCCGAGGGTGTATCGACAATGTTTTCACTTTGAGCTCTGTTATTAATATACATATTAGACATGAAAGCCGAAAAGTGTTTGCAATTTTTTTCGGTTCCAAAAGAGCTTCTGTCTCAGTCCAGCACAATTCATTGTGGATGAAACTATTCAATCTTGGAGTCTCGTCAAAAACTATTGGCACAATAAGAACACTTTATTCACAAGCCCCTGTTCAAATAAAAGGTTCTGACGGCTTGACAAAATAATATGATCTAACCTTAGGTGTTCTACAAGGAGAACCAAGTCCCCTTTTATTTGCTCTGTTTATCGCCGATTTGGGAGACTACTTTTATGCTCAAGGAGCTCAAGGTGTAAATATCGATAATAAAAATGATTTTCTAACACTCTATGCTGATGATCTCGTTATCCTGGCTTATTCTGAAATTGATGTTGCAAGGAAACTGAAAATTTTGGGAGAATATACTGACACCATTCGTTCAACTGTTAATCTTAAGGAAACAAAAATTGTTAGGCTTTCTGAAGGTGGATTCCAAAGACCGAACTAAAAATTTTATTTTAAAAACGAGATCATAAAATTGAGTAATACATATACATATTTAGGTGTAACGTTTTCTTCCTCTGGCTTATTCAGTGAAATGTCAACTTCAACTGTAAAAGAAGGTAAACAAGCCGTTGGCGTTCTCATTCCTGTTATGTGTAAGGCAAAAATTGACATGTGGTACCCTAGAATCAAACTATTGGAATCTCTAGCGTTTAGCGTTATGTTTAACAGTGTGTTTGAGATTTGGAAAAATTACCAATCAAGTCTTTGGACACAATTCCATATCGAAATTTCCGAAAAAAACAGCATCGTTTTTGAAACTAAATAACGTCGGCGAGTATACCGGGCATTGTTTTCGGCGTACCGCAGCAACTTTGTTCACAAACAATGAAGGAGATGTTCTACAGTTAAAGATATTGGGAAGATACTGTATGTATGTAGATACTTCGTTCTCCAATCAAACGAAGATTGCTAATCTGCTCTCTGGCGAAACTACTTCCTCCAATCCTTCATCAGTCACCATGAAGAGTTCATCACGATCAATTTCAATAATGTCAATAATCCCTAAATATATGTACATACAGAAATTATTAATCCTTTGTTTGAAAAGTTCAGTTCTTGTTAATTTTGCGTTTACTAATCCTAAAGAACTTAAGAAGTGCTAATGTTGTCAAGTGTGTCAAGTATGTCAATAAAATCAAATAGGTAAATGAACTTTTTATTTAAAAAACTTGAAAAAGACATTTTCTCTCAAAATAAACAGAAAAAAATCCTCTCACGTGTGGAAACTTTCCCACCCGTGAGTGGGAAGTGAAAGTAGGTAGTATGTCAGTTTCAGACTTTTTAAACGTCAGTAATGATGACATTACATTTAGTTGTAAATGAACTATTTCTCATATTTTGTTTGAGTGTCCGCAGTTATGAAACAAAACATATCCTGTCTGCAGTATTTGGGAACATTAATAAATGCTCTACAAAATATAAACCTATCTGAGGGAAAAACTATATGCTGCTACCTTTGGAATATTCTCAAATTGAGGTCATTTATATTCGATGAATGGAGTATTTATTTTATTTAGTTTTTATGTTTTATTGCAAACTGTCTTGTAAACTTAAATTTTTTTTTTTTGTATATTATCACACACTGAGCTTGCTGTAAACATAGTTTTCTATAAGCAATAAATTTATAATTATTATTATTAATGCAGGGACATTCTATCTAAATACTTCAGCTCCAATTTATATTTGCCGTGTAATTGCTCAATTCCAAACGTGTAGTGGAGAATCGTTAAGGATAACCTCACGTGGTATTGTGTATTCTGTGTCAACTGTGGATATCTGTACAATCTGCAATCTACAAGTTGCTGAATCTCTTACTCATATATTGCTTGAATGCTCAATATATAGTGGTGTTCGGGACAAGCAGTTGTTTCCAAATTTAATGAATTTAAATGATTTGGTGCTACTTCTAGATTCGCATGATTTAAATAGACAAAAGAAACTACTAGTTTATAGTATTCTTACTATGTTAAAATTGCGTGATTTCATAATGAACGAATAATTTACCTATTAAATCATAATATTGCATAGCACTTCTTGTGAAAAGATGATATTCTTATACGCAATAAATCATCTATTTATCCTTAAACTTAGTGTACGAAGGTTTGTTCGAGCGTGAAAAAACATTGGAACTATTCTTCAATATTTTCCAATATCAAGAGAACATTTAATTCCAAATGTTGGTAAATATACTTAGCTTATTACTCCGTTTTAACTCATGTCAACAAGAAGCGATATCGCGGAGTTGAATTAAGGTAGTTAATAGACAAAATTTACTTGATTGCCGTCTGGAATCAAGCACCCGAACGATCCATTATCTGAATAACTTTAATATACATCAGATTAACATCGCAAACAAATGAAACTTACGGAGTGTTTACTTGACTTTCCTTTCACAAAGTTCTATCATTAATCTTAAATAATTACGAGGTGATTAATTCTTACTGTATAAACATGGAAGGTAATTCATTTAAATTCAATTTTCTCAACTAATTTCCACCTATGATTTGCCTAGTTTGTCGATGTAGAAAGTTTTGCAATACACGAAAATACTCATTCAACGTACCACATTGGATCATTTAAAACTTACAGAGCGTCTGAAGATTAAGTTCTTCAAAAATTAGTTTAGAATGTCAAGATAGATTGAATAGATGAGGCTTTTACTTGATGTAGATCCATAGTAAGTTATGAAATCAAACAATTTTATTTTGTAAAATCTACATTGTAATTAAACATAAAGTGACGCGTTTCGCTAACACAGTAGCTTTTTCTAACGTTGGAGGTATAATGAGAAACTTTCTATTTATACAGTGCCTTAA
>CAJUYI010003782.1:6233-21381 GCA_910591695.1 Galerucella pusilla | reverse complement strand
TATCCGATGCAATTCAAGGCGCAAAAGACGCAGAATTACACAACAACTACAAGAAAGGGGGAAAATGGCTGGATCTTTAAAGCACTTCTTGCAAAACAATCAAGATTCCACGGAGACTATCGATGTTGGTGCGACCGAATCGTCCGAATCTCAAGATTCTAAATCCGTAATATCAATAACCGTGAGTGGACCATCTGAAATTTCAACAGAGGCGACCACGGTAACATCAGGTCCTGCAACAAGTGGCGGCGGTTCTAGCAGCAAAACAGCCCGATGAAGCGATGACACCATCCTCGTCTACAGCACTTGAACAATCCACTTCAGGTAATTCAGCTTGTGTAAAAAGTTCGATAATGTCAGCTACCGAAATACCTGCAGCAAGTGACACTTTCGATGAAGGCTCTAATGAGGCTAGTGTCGATATAATTCCGTCCGACCCCGGTTTGTGGCCCGAAAGAATCACCAATGAGATAGCTAGAATATTGGTTAAACGTGGTCCGCCCTTGATAGACGTCAGTTTTAGCTTTCCTAGTAATAAAGATAAGAGAAAGTTTTCGTGCAAATACTTTGAAAGAAGTCTAGCAAATGGAGAAAAAGTCGAAAGGACTTGGCTTATTTACTCTATTTCGAAAGATTCTGTATTTTGTTTTTGTTGTAAGTTGTTTTGTAAAACTCCTAACACTTTTTGTGATACAAAATAAATGGAGTACCTGATTGGCAACACTTGTCTTTGCTAATTAAGAGACACGAAACGTCAATTTTACACAACAGTTATATGAACACTTGGGTAAATTGAAAAAAAATGTTGGAGACATCTACGACTGTTAATGCTTATCATCTGCGGATTTTAGAAACGGAAAAAAAATATTGGCGAGACGTGTTGGAAAGAATTATTGCGATTGTTAAGTATTTATCTACACAATGCTTGGCATTTCAAGGTTCTTCTCAATTACTTTTCGAACATGATAATGGAAATTTTCTAAAAGCTGTTGAGATGATTGCCTCTTTTGATTCAGTGATGGGACAGCACGTTAGCCGAGTGTGTAACTCCCAAAAAAAATCTGTTAAAATGACTCATTATTTAGGCGTGCAAATACAGAATGAAATAATTGAATTGTTGTCGTCTAAAGTAAGAAATAATATTTTAGAAATGGTTCGCAGTTCAAAATATTTTTCAATAATATTGGATTGTACACCAGACACTAGTCATACTGAGCAAATTAGTCTTGTTCTGAGGTATGTTGTCCTTAACACCACTTCAAAAAAGGTTGAAGTTGAGGAAAGTTTTATTGCGTTTTATCCAATACTGGACTCTACAGGAGAAGGGATATATACATTTGTGACAGAAAATTTGAAAAAATTAAATTTAGAATTAAAAAATATTAGGGGACAAGGTTATGATAATGTGACAAATATGAAGGGAAAGCATGTTGGGCTTCAAAAACGCATTCTTGATGCGAATCCGAGAGCCCTTTTTGTACCTTGTGCGGCTCATACTTTGAACTTAACAGTAAATGACGCTTCTAAGGTGTCAGGTGCTACAATAAACTTTTTTAATCTTGTGCAAGAGTTATATAATTTTTTTTCGTCATCCACAAAAAGGTGGTATGTTTTGAGAAAAAATGTCCCCGGGTTAAGTTTAAAGCCTCCAAGTGAGACAAGATGGTCCAGCAGAATTGACGCAATAAAGCCCCTTAAACTTTATTTAATTAAGGTTTGCGAAAGTCTTCTAGAAGTGGCTGAAGATAATTCCTTTCACATTGATGCAAGACATAAAGCGAGTTCCCTCTTAACGTCTGTACAAAATTTTCAATTTATTTGTGGAATTATTATTTGGCATGACGTTTTATTTCATATAAATATTGTCAGCAAACAAATGCAAAGTGCTACAATTAATATTAAAGTATGCCAAACCTACCTAAAAAATTTAGTTGATCACTTCCAGCAATATAGATCTGACCCATGATTTCAAGAAATTCTTGAACAAGCGAAAGAAGTAGCGTCCTCTCTCGAAATTGAAGAATACTTTCCACCATTACCAACGGTTAGGAGGAAATTTAAACCAAAACTGTTTGACTATGAACACCGAGATGAGACCCCTCATGATCCAAAAACCGCCTTTAAAATTAGTTTTTTCTTAAAAATTATAGATCAAACTTTAAGCTCTCTAAAAAACCGATTTGACTTATTAAATGAGTATGATAATATTTTCGGATTTTTTAGCGACATATTCAAATTAAGTGACAGCGATCTTTTAAAACATTGTTCTGTTCTTGAAGAGCGACTGACAGATCAGGATAATAAGAATATAGTCTCCATTGATTTGTTTAATGAAATTAAAGCGTTAAAGTTGTTTTCATTACCTGATGATACTGACCCCTTAAGTATTTTACAATATATATTTGAAAACAATTTAATCTCCACCCTTTCAAACGTAAGCATTTCACTAAGAATTCTTTTAACATTGCCTGTATCTGTAGCTTCTGGCGAGCGATCTTTTTCAAAGTTAAAAATCATTAAAAATTATTTAAGATCGACAATGCTTCAAGAAAGATTGTCTGGGCTAGCAATATTAGCAATTGAACAAGAAATTTTTGATGGTATACATTTTAGCGATGTAATTAATGAATTTGCAACAGCAAAATCTCGGAAAATATCGCTACTACAATAGCTATTCTTTATTTTTCTATTGTACCTAGACCTAGCTATCATTTTTGATTTTATAACGAAGTTACCTAGGTATTTGTTATTAGAAATATCTGCATATTTTTTCAAATATCTAAGTATAAGTAGAAAGTAGTACTTATATATATGTAGACATTAGGCAATATTTCTGTTATTCGTTCCTAAAAAAATGTGATTTTTAGTTTTGGGTTATTTTGTAGTATTTATAAACAACGTGTCAACGTGTCTGTACCCCATTAGTTAAGTAAATGTTTTAAAATGGGTGTGAACAAGAATTTATTTTGATTTTATTTTGTTTGTTTCATTTTGATATTTTAGTCTACAAATAAATATGACTTCTAAAGTTCAGTTTTTTTGCTTTATTTCAAGCACCTACCTACCTACCTTCAAAAAAATAAATAAAAAAACATGATCCAAAATGCCTTAAGGGGAGCCACAATCCTTTTTTGCACACAGGCGCCAGTAGCCCTTGCGGGGGCCCTGTTCTTCCATATTATCAACGAACATTAACAAGACTTGTTAATGTTCGTTGATATTATCTATTTCACTATAACTATCGTCTTGTAAATCAATAATAATTGTATTTCCTCATTAATAATGGCTTGCTCTATATTAATATACTCATCTTAAATATTGATTACTTTTTTAATCCTTTTCTGTCAGTCTTCTTTGGTAATATTAGCTACTTCTCTTCTATTCAGGTCGACGATTTTTTCATCAAATTTAGGAAATATATTGTTACGCCGAATAGGTACTCTGTTTCAATATAGTGATCATGTTTTTCGCGATAGGGCAGTATTTTCCAAACTATGGGTCGCGACCCACTGTAAGACACTCCCCGATGCTGACGACTGTGTGCGATACGGCAAGCGCGGGCGGGGGCTGGGGGAGGGGATGCCGCTCCAGGGCAGCGATACGCATTTCAAAGAGTTGTGATTGCGAGTCGGACGTCTTTTGTTTTTGTGAGGTTTCATTTCGCGTGTGTGTTGTATTCTTTACCGTACGCCATTGTAATCTTTTTAAAAACAATTATTAACATTTGAAGATAATCATGGACAAGTGGTTGAAACGCGGAGCAAAAACTACGTCGCCGCCGCCAGTTGATTACGAACAAAGTAAAGAAAAGACAGATGATGATCTGTTACGTGACCAAAGTGGCACTGAATCTGACTTCCAAGCTCCCTCAACGAGTTCTCATGAAACGAAGCGCCGGAAAGTTGTACGAAAATATGACTCTGAATATTTGAAATTAGGATTCACTTGGAATCATGACACGTTAGATCCGCGTCCTCAATGCGTGATTTGCAACGAAATATTAGCGAACGAAAGTTTGCGTCCAAGTAAGTTAACGCGTCATTTAGAAACTAAGCATTCTCATTTTAAAAACAAGCCAGTAGACTTTTTTCAAAAAAAATTGTTGGATATGAAATCTTCAAAAAATATTGTTTCACATGTCATTAATGTTAATGAAAATGCTGCATATGCCTCGTACCCCATTAGCTTGAGGATTGCCAGAGCAGGAAAACCTCATACCATTGACGAAGACTTAATCTTACCATCGATTAAAGATGCTGTTGGAGCCATGTTTGGCGAAAAAGAAGTAAAGGATATCGAGCGCATACCACTATCCAATAACACTGTTGCACGACGAATTGACGAAATGGCTGAGTGGACAGAAGATGAATTAATACGAAGAGTAGTTAGTAGTAAATACTATACTGTACAACTAGATGAGTCTACCGACGTTCAAGGCCTGTCTCAACTACTTGTTTTTGTGCGTTATATATGGCAAGACGACGTGCATGAAGATATTTTGTTCTGCAAGCCAATTAGTCGTGGAACGGGCGAAGAAATTTTCAATTCAATTGATTCCCATATAAAAGGAAAAGGTTTAGAATGGGAGAACTGTGTCGGTATATGCACTGACGGTGCGCGGGCTATGTGCGGGAAAAACAGCAGTGTGGTTACAAGAGTTCTTGAAGAAAGTCTCTGTGCTTTGTGGACTCATTGTAGCCTTCACAGAGAAGCACCGGTTTCAAAAGCATTACCCGATGATTTGAAAACTGTGCTAAATACTGCTGTAAAAATTGTAAATTATATTAAAACAAGGCCCTTACAAGCACGTTTGTTTCAAAAGCTGTGTGAAGAAATGGGTAGTCTTCATACATCTTTTCTTCTCCATACGGAGGTACGTTAGTTATCCAGGGGGAAAGTACTGACACGATTAGTGGAACTACGAAATGAAGTAACAATTTACTTAGAAGGAAAAACAGAATATATTGAACATCTACTGGACGAAGAATTCGTTCTCAAGTTAACATATTTGGCGGATATTTTTTCCAAGTTAAACGAACTCAACTTGTATCTGCAAGGTTCAAACGGATCCGACATTTTTGCAGTTCACGATAAAATTCGAGCGTTCATGAAAAAGCTAATTTTGTGGGAGAGTTGTATTAAAAATGGTAAATATGATTGTTTTGAAACACTTGAAACCTTTATTGTAGAAAACCAAGTGCAGCCAAAGATGAACGTACTCTCTGCAATTTCCACTCATTTATCATTGTTAAGAAATAACTTTGACACCTATTTCGGGGAAGAGATGAAAAAGCTCGAAACGTCGAATTGGATTTGTAACCCATTTCAGGACAAACTACCAACTAATATCTCCACAAAAGCAAGTGAAGAGCTCATTGATTTATCAGAAGATACATCACTGAAAAA
Source organism: Galerucella pusilla (assembly GCA_910591695.1). Lineage (NCBI taxonomy): Eukaryota > Metazoa > Arthropoda > Insecta > Coleoptera > Chrysomelidae > Galerucella > Galerucella pusilla. The sequence goes on along the minus strand of CAJUYI010003782.1, from coordinate 15,975 downwards.
TACTTTCAATCGCAAGCAATTAATGAAATTCTGGCTCTCGGTTGCTGGGAACTATCCTTGCCTGTTTGATGAAGCAATGAAAGTCCTCCTCCCCTTCACTACCTCATACCTATGTGAGGCCGCATTTTCGGCTATGGTCAACATTAAAACTAAATACCGAAATAAATTGGACGTATCAAACTCACTGCGATTAAAAGTAACTAAAATTGAAATTGATGCTAAAACTGTAATGACAAAAAATAGAAAACAAATACATCCTTCCCATTGAGATAAACAGTTTGTAGGTTATTTAAGTATAAAATGAAAAATATATAAATATATTTAAGTTTTTTTTCTTCTTATTTTAACAGCAGTCCTCATTGATATTGGTAACACGATTTCCATAGTGACTGTTTTTGGAACTACAGTACAATTTAAGTAGTTCCGCAACTCACGACTGAGAATTACCAGTATTTATGCCCCCTTTTCTCTAAAGCAGCCAATAGGTGAGTCGCAAATTTTTAAGTTTTTGTTAGATGGGTCGGTGTCCAGTCAACTTTGGGAACCACTGCTCTAGGGCGTATAGTTTCTTAAATTTCTCTGTCTGTAAAACTTCAATCAGTTGTTGTTTTGTATAAGAATCTTCAAAGTACAAATCATTTTCCATTGAAATTTTTTTGTAGATCGCTCTTCTTGTAGCTTGTAACTGAATGCATTAATTCAGTTCTTTATTCGTATTATTCGTTCAGTTATATGTATAAATACTATTAAAACTTATTATATTACAGAAATTTGGCAATTTTTCAAAAAATGGTGGAGGCGCTAATAAGTGGAGGCGCCACAAAAAACTCAATGTGTATACCCGGAGTTTGAGAGTCCTAGCACTTATAGTTCACGAGTTCTTTGTTGTTTATCAAAGCGCAGGGTTAAAAACTTATAAACTAATGTTAACTTCACCTAATACAGTCTATGTCTGCCCTATTGCTAATTATATATGAAATAGTCACTTAAAACAATTTCCTAACTTATATTTTTACTAGTCCAACATTTTGCAAAAATTTTTTCAAGTCCACAGATTCTGATAATTATTTTAAGTCCGTAGATTTAAAAATTATGCTAAGTCCGTAATTATTAACTTTTAAAAATTTTACAAGTCCGTAAATAGTATTTCCAAAATTATTCCAAGTCCAAACTAAACTTGATAATTTCACCTGTTTCGCCTTCTGTGCTCCTGATACCTTATTGACCTTTTGGGGCCTATAACTTTGCTTCTATGCGTCGTAGCGCTTTGCGGCTAGCGGCGTTGTACTCAGGTCACCTTAGGGCTTCCGTAGAAGTGGTTTAGGGCTTCGCACACATGACACCTTTTGGGGCACTAGTTACTGTACTACTTGTTGTAATGGGTGTATCCTACTATGGATACTTGGTGCATTAGAAGTGTGGAAGGGCCTCTGACTAGGTGGTGTTGCCTGTCACTTGGTGTGTCATCTCACAGGAATAAAACAACTACTGGAATCACTGGGACATGTTCTCTTTATTACCTTACTTTACTATGATACATTAACTCACTTATTACTAGTACTAATTAGGATATTAATTAAAAGGATTACGATGAATAGAATACATGAATCAATATGAATTGAATTGAATTGATATCAATATGAATATGAATGTCTTTAGAATATGAATGCTAAAACACTTTCGTTTAACATATTTATACGACGAGTCAAGTTCAGCGCTTTGTAAATATAAAACAATTCTGTTTACGTTTATTTCGACTCTGAACTTGACATTCTACGTGAGACCTTTCTGTTTTTATATATGGAAACGATTCATGCTATATCGACGTTAGATTCAAGGGAATTTATGTCTTTAATCATAATAATACCATAATGATAATTTAAATAATTAATAAATAATATTTCGGCCAAAAGGCATCACATTTTTTTTTTTTTTTTCTGGCGTCAAATTGTTATCGCGTTGCTATCTAATCCATCTGTTCACACTGAAAGCTTGATGATGGCCCAAGGAACAGGGAAAACTTTCAGATCCGACTAAAGACCAACGTGGTCAAGCCATCAAACACGCTCAAATATCTGGGGGTGGTACTGGACCCCAAACTATCTTTCACCAAGCACGTGGATTACTGCATAGAGAAGGCAAATAAAAAAACGGAAATTATGAGGAGACTTCTTCCAAACATCGGTGGACCAAACTATGCAAGGCGACAGGTGCTATGCACGATCATGCATAGTGTCCTCCTATATGCTGCCCCAGTGTGGAGAGCAGTTCTTAAAACACAAAGATATCGGAACAAACTTATTAGCACACAGAGAAAGGGATTGCTGAGGGTGATATCGGCCTACAGAACGGTATCTGCGGATGCGGCCCAAGTAATATCGGGCTTCCCGCCATTAGACTTGATGTCTGCGGAGATCTGTATGCTATACAAAATAGGAACGAGGCTTCCTGGTAACAGAAGGATGGCGCGGAAAAAAACACTGGGAAGATGGCAGCGACAATGGACACAAAACAGTGGAACGGCGAAGTGGACCCGGAGGCTTATCAAGGATATCCCAAACTGGATAGAGTGTAAACACAAAAGAACAAATTATTATTTTACACAGTACCTAACTGGGCATGGGTCTTTTGGGACTTATACAAACAGAATTGGCAAAACCACGACTGATTTATGCCATACGTGTGGAATCAGTGATAGTCCGCAACACATGTATGAAGAATGCAGTAGATGGTCAAGTGAGAGAGATGAAGTGACAGCAAGTATGGGTATATTCCCAAAAACGGATGAACTAGTTGAAACTATGCTTAGTCATCCGGAAAAGTGGAACCTAATGTATGCATTTATCTGCAATGTTATGGAAAGGAAAGAAATTGAAGACAGAGACAGGGCGGAAAGTTAAAGTGGAAAATTAAAGATGTTTTTTCGTATCTACGGCTACTTCTGAAGTTTTGGCAATGCCTTTTTCCGGGAGTAAGCTGGTAGCACAAGAGGTGTTTAGTGGGTGCGAGCCCCACACAGTACTCAGCAGCATTGCACATCCCAGCTGCTGAGGCAGGCTGGTAGAGCTTCACCTTTTCCTCTGGGAGAAAAAAAAATATATATAAATAGGTTAATATTGTATTTTGTTCTATACATTAACGCTGAGTATCTTAAAAAATCGGATAGCACTCCAAAGTTGCGGGTTAAAAATAATCGTTAGGCAGTCGATAAATGTATTTATATAAATTATTAAATTATTAAATACATTTCAAACTTGAAAACATAATATTAAATGGATAATTTATTGTCGACACATTTTAAATCATAATATTGACTGGACTATAACATTACCATCATATTAGAGTCAAACGATAAGCCGACAAGTTAGTTCGCATTATAAGTTTTTCATCGATATATTTATAGTTCAATTTTTAAATCAAGGAAATTGTGTGATTTTTTTCACTTTCCAATCTAAGTTTGATATTTTTGGATGCAGATGGATGTAATATGACTGAACAATAAATCTAATTGTCGTTCACTACTTGTAACACAAGCTACTAATATGTCTACATAAATATTTTTTGAAAAATCACTCCTAAAGATTTTTCTTTCTAAACTTTCCATAGGAATGTTTGGCAAAATTGTTAGTTTGGGGCTCCCCATTGGTAAACTTCCATTTTGAGTAAACAGTATGATTCATAATGAATTGTACACAAAGCAATTGTAGACTACTGACATCAAAATATGACAAACAACTGGCCAAATTTGATCTTTGTAAAATGTTGATAGTTAACTATCTACGGGGTGGCAAAGTTGAAATATTTTTTGATTGATTTTGAAATATTGCGGTAGCCGTTTCTTTGATATTGATAGTTTTAGTAATTGGCATTTTTCGAGGTGGCAATTGTCACCATACGATTATTTTGGGCCTACTACACGAGGTAGCACTTCCAAACCTACTACACTCTTATGACTAAAAGTTTTTTATGTTAATTGAGGAGCACATGACAACGTGCTGAATTTGTGCATACATAATTTATAAATAATAAAGGTATAGGTACTTGTTTCAACTAGATAAATTCAAATTCAATACTTTTGTAATTGTGTTATCAAATTTTTGGAAACAAAATTAGTAATATACTTCAATTTATTACATTAAAAATATTGTTTTTAGGACTGGCATACATTTTCCTATAAAAAATCACTTTATTCCTTATCTCACAGCTTCCACAATCAATGACATGACATAACTGTATAATATTCATTTCCCTTACAATAATCCCTTTGTGTATCCTTTAAACAGTTTACTATGATTTCAGGGGAGACCACCCTATTCTATTTATCTTTATTAATTAAAATACACTAATAGTTACATATGAAATCAATATATCCGTGATGTTATATATGACACAATGATCCTAATTTTGTTGTAAAATTCTTAATTTGATAATTGTATATTTCCTGTACCGCTGGTTTTGATATATCTTGGTCTAAGAATTTAATGGTGTAGTAGATTCTTACTCTCACAAATAGGAAAATTAGATAGTCCAATGAAAATCCTTCAAAAGCTGTATGGAACTCGATTGAGCATTAATATTTTCTTTGCAAGTATTCATCAGTTTGTATCCTTAGGAAAGCGAATAGAGGTTTTTCTTGTATGTCGAATTTCTCCGACACACACGAAAATAATGTGCATTTTTTACTTTATCCATAGTTCACAACGAAATATTATTTTGTTTATAAAAATGACACTCGAAACCAATTATAATAGGGGAAAATACTGGCAAAACAACGAAGGAACAGAATCTTATCTCAGTTTAGGTTTTAAAATGAGATAAAGAGCGACTGAGGTTTACCTACAATGTTGCCTAATGTTATATTTTCAACGATTAAAGAATGCGAAGTAATATTTTTTCTTGTGTTTTTAAAATCTAGTCATGCATAGGTATTCACGATTTTAAGAAGGAGTGAAGTAAGATAGGATTTGACTTTTTGCTAATTAAATATATAGAATATTATGTAAAAATTGGAAGGTTTGGAAACTTATTAGAATAAAATATCCGGCAACTGTGTATAATAAATCACAAACTTTCTGCGCAACGGGAAGTTGTTTCCCAGGATTGTGTATCGGTGAGATAAATCATTGGAACACGAAAATCGGTAGAGTGAGCCAACTGTTTCTGTAAGCTTTAAGCTGTGATAATAGCTTTGTTCGCGGGTCACAAATAGAATCGATTAGGAACCAAAAAATAACCAATTCAAAATCACCTTAATACACATGCATAATTATGAACCGATCCAAGATTTTCATTTATCGCGAACGAAAAAAAAAGATTCTAGCATAAGATAATCTCCAGTTTACGCCCACGTCGACTTTTTGGTATAGCACATGAGCAATCGAACCGAACTCTTAGTCCTAAGAAATATCTAAGAACTGCTATAACTAATTCGGAATCAATAATTTACCGACTCATTGTGACCCACGAACACAGAACTATTACTAAAAATTCAGAACTGAGCAAACCGCGAACGACAATTTTAAAAATGCGCATGCGATCAGTCCCTAAATTGGTTCGTAATCATACCCGTGAACAAAGCTATTACTAACATTAAATGAAATGAGTAGAGTTACCTCTTAAATTGTACTCGTATTATGCTCCCATCTATTTGACTAGTTATACTGAATTTGTTTTTCATACTCATAGACTTATAAGTCTATGTTCATACTTCATGTAATTCAAAAACTGGACCTGTAGGTATTTATAAAAATACTAATACTAATAAGTTTTCGCAAAAACTGAGCATTATATGGATATATCTGAATATTCAATCAAAATTTAATAGAACTAAATAGTTGGAGTGGATATTAGCAATAGATATATGTTCCACAAAATTCTCTCAAGTGAACTTTCAATACTTTCGTTACATTCGTAATCAATTTGCTGGCCAAGTTGCACTTTGGCACGAAAGCTAAGCAAATCTGTTTTAGTGTCGTCGTTCACAACGCAATTTGGTGTCGGGTTGAAGTTGAAGTCGACGAAATTTCTTACAAGCTGTAAACTTTCACTTCGACTTGAAATTCGTGCCGGCTATGGGATATGTGCATTAATTTTTGGTATTCATTTTTTCATAAATCTGACATTTGTATCACTGTAACAAAACTTCATCATTGAACTGATATTTCAAATAAAACTAAATACAAACATCATGCTTCGGCAATATGTTGTAGGAATCCTGACAATTATTTAGGTACGAGCAAGTTGACTTTGCAGTTATTGTGAGTAGCAAATTTCATTCCGACTTGCGTGTCAAATTGCCACTTGGCCAGCGAATTGATTACGAATGTAGTGTAAGAAAATTCCTAGAAATATAGATGTTACATATTAATCCAGGATAGACAATCCAAACTTCTACTGAAGGGATGGACACGCCAGGGCAGATACTGAACTACCAAGGAGTAGGCTAAGGAAGATACCAGGACTCCTAACAGGGCACTGCTGTATGAGGAAATACCTCCACAACTTAGGAGTAGAGGAAAGTTCCCTATGTAGGGGTTGCGGCATGACTGACGAAACGTCAGTCCATGTTCTCTCAGAGTGTCTACACTGGGCTGTACTACGCAGGCGAATCTTCGGAGTTCCTGTTATGGCCCCTGGAGACACAAGCAGACTGTAACATGTCTATCGACCTGTTCCGATTTGACGAAATAATTTCGATTTTACCGCTTGACGTCATAGTAACCACTTCCAATATAGTTCTGTGATCTAAATTTCTCTCATCGTTGACCGTTACGACAATTGACATATGATGTCAACGCTCGATTCTAGGAGGTGGTTTTCACTCTTTTCCGTTACCGACCCTTGAGTAGCAAGGACGTATCTTTCTACCGTCTCTTAAATTTAATTGTTTTACCTTAAATTGCTGTGGTAAGTCCAAAATTATAATTTATATTTATCAGGCTTTTTCTAAAGTAGTTGCTGATATAATTTTTTGTGCAGTTCTTATTTTTTTTACAGAGATAGACGAATATACACATACCACGTGGTTGGTCAACCACATTTCTGTACATTACTTTTAAACTAAATCTTTTATCGCAAATAACTGTTACCTTTTCTTAATGCAAACATTTGCTAGATTCTCTGTTGTAGAATACCTAATTGTTTTCAAAGATATATAACATTTGCATTTTAACCTTTTCAAATATTCTCTTATCATAAAAACCTGCCAGTGCCGGCTTCACATTTCATTTAACATTTTATTCTTTTAGAAATGGTTTATTAATAACTTTTTACTATAATTAATACTTAAGGTCATTAGTACTTTTTTAATTTGGCTGATAATTTTTACTGTTTTAAATGGGACATATATGTTGGAAAGCTTTCAGTAAATTTAGATTTCATTATTTCAAACAACTGCCTTCCTTTTTTACCTGAAAAGCTAAACCAACATTATGTGCCCCATTACATTCAAGTTCCTACATATCCCTAATCCACCTGAACTTCTAGGTAAGCACAGCTGCCAGGTTACCACTGCCAGGTTACACCTGCAAACCCACATAGCAATTTGACATCCTAAGCATATGCGTGGAATATTTTCAAAAAGAACATGGATGTGCAAAGCATGTTCTCACATAATACCAAAACAAGTGCTATAAATAGATTGTGTTGCGCCCTGGTCACATGCTGATCAGGTTCTCAGAATGTGATGAAAGATGTCCTTATAAGATGCTGAGTATGTACCCTGCAATAAAAAGTTCAAAGTGCCAACAAGCATGTGATAGCATATTCTTTTCACATGCTACGCATTTTCTAGCTATGAGCCTTCTGATATACAGTACATCCTAGGCATGTGTTATCGGCGTATATATTATATACCTATCCGAGTGCTATTAATCTCCTATACATGTGCTAGTGTAGATGCTAGGCACATGCTATGGATATCTCGTATTATTCGCAGGACCTACGCATATCCATTACACTTTCTCTTACGAAAATAATGTACTTTGCACATGCTCTTCTGAAGTTTCTCGCTTGCAATGCATATACACTTTTTAGGTGCTATGTACATGATATAGAAGTTAACTTTTTTGTCAACCTCTTATTTTTCATTTACCATTTACCAATGTAACATTATTAATTAGTGCAATGAAAAATCCTTGTTCTGGGGGGACCTCCATGCCATCTGCATGCCATGTTCATCACGGCAACCCCTACGCCAGGTAAGTATAATTCTTAAGCTTTGGTCCGGTATTTGATTTCCGTGGTTACATACGAATCGGTGTAAAGCTACAAATAAAAGTCAGCGCCCTCTTTCGATGCGTTTATGTATTATTTCGAATATGCTGAAACAGGATGTGATCGCATGTGCGAAGGACGTATTCAGCATGTGCATTGAATGTACCAAATAATGTTCTATGTTTTATACTTTGCACATGCTAAAAATATGATTTAAGGTTAATCATCAGATTATTCAGATATATACATGCTAAGTGTATATTATAAATGGAAAGATATAATGGCTTCAATATCGATTGAAGTTAGCTTAATAAAGAATATATATTAGGTCATTATCGCATGCTAAAGGTATATACTCGCCATTGACTTTATTTTATGGTATATGCGTAGCATGTGCTTTACATGTACCAAATAATATTCCGTGTTTTATATTTTGCACATGCTAAGGATGGGCTTTTGGGTTAATTCTGATATCGGCAGAGGCATATTTAAAATGAAAGGGTACAACCCCAATGATGGCTTTGAATCTATTAAACGGAAATAGTAAATAATAATTCATACATGTATGTGAAACGAATAAAACGTGCTGAAGATCTAATGTAAAATTACCTGACCTGATTGATAATCCCTATCACATGCTTAGGATATCTGTGAAATAAAATACTTCTGATATTCTTCAAGGTATATACTTAGCATATGCGCTGAATGTAGTGAAAAGGATCTTAGTTAATGGTAAATCATTATTACATGCTAAATATATAATTAAAAAAAAGGCTTTAGGTGGACTTTTATGGTATGTGCGAATCATATGCGAAAGATCTACGGAAAAAAACAAGTTTGAATCTAAAATTCTTAGCACTTGCTATGGATGTATGTACAGGGATGTGAGTAGATAGAGCTATGGGGATTCTGAGCCACTACTTCAAAAATCTCCGCTTGGTGGCGCTGAGAGTGGCGCGGCAAATTTGAATGTAGTCATTTTTAGTATTTCAATGCAGGCCACCATTTTTAGTCCTGTTGTAAAAGCGGCAGCCATTTTTAGTCCTGTTGTATATTTAAAAATCTGAAAAAAACTTCAGTGAGATTCGATCCCACAACCTTCGCGTCTATAGCAAGGCATTCAACACATGCTGCCATAAGCTCTCATGCATATTATTAGCGAAGAAAGGTATTGGTGCTGCAATGTGAATAGCGCGCGCACCGTACGCCTCTTACTGTAAAATGTGACGTAGTCGAGAAAGATCCGTTTGGATGATAAGGCGGCGCGGAAAAATTTAATAAAATAACATCGTGCCACCAGAGTGTTCTTTTGTAATATGTCTTCAGAAGAGAACAGTCATCGTTTTGAGGAGGCCATTAAGAGTAAATTAGACATTGCTTTTTACGAAGATAAAAGTGAGGTTATAAATCAACTGGCTTAGTTTATCTGATAAGAAAGTGACGTGGAGAAGTCTTCACTGGTTGTCTGAAGAGGTCCAAGCCCGTAGACTGCCGCAAACTACTTATCCGTTAAGACGTATTCAACCTA
>CAJUYI010003781.1:0-21389 GCA_910591695.1 Galerucella pusilla | reverse complement strand
TTGAAACCAAAAACCACTGCTGGAATAGACGGTATACCTGCCTACCTCATTGAAGACTGCCGCCAAGCTTTGGCTCAGCCATTAACAATAGTTTTCAACTTGATTTTGAAAAGTTCTAATTTTCCAGATAAATGGAAGGCCTCCTATTTTCAAAAAGGATAATAAGAATGATATAACCAACTATGGGCCAATAACTATTCTGAATAACTTTTCTAAGGTGTTCGAAATAGCAATACATGAATATCTCTCCAATAAGGTTAAACATATTATCTCACCAAACCAACATGGTTTTATGTCGGGTAGGTCAACTATCACTAATTTATTCTGCAAAACGCAATTCATCGCAGAGACGTTAGATGAAAGAAGTCAGGTGGATGTAGTCTACACTGACTTGTCCAAGGCGTTTGATAGAATCAATCACAATATTTTACTAGTTAAACTGGACACACTAGGATTTCATCCAACACTAATAAATCTTCTTAAATCATATCTATCGGGTCGACCGCACTTTGTAAAATGTCTTGGTTATAATTCAACGGTTTTCTATCAAACCTCTGGAGTACCTCAGGGCTCTGTCTTGGGGCCACTTCTTTTTATTTTATATGTTAATGACATTCTGTCTCAAATTGATGTAAAAGCTTTGTTGTATGCTGACGATCTCAAGTTAATTCACAGAATCGATTCTATCCATGATTGCATTAAACTCCAAAATAATATCGAACTACTAAATGACTGGTGTAGGTATAGAAAATGAGTTGTACCTAAATGTCAGTAAGTGCAGTGTCATGTCTTTTTGCAGGAAGGAGCTAGGCATTGTGTTTCAATATAATCTAGATAACTCGGTATTGGTACGACCTGACCTAATTAAAGATCTTGGTGTTTATTACGATCCTAAACTAACTTTCACTGCGCATATTGATAAAATCACTGCAAGCGCTTATCGCATTATCGGATCCGTAATTAGAAACATGAGACTATTTAAATCTTTTACTACAATGAATTTACTGTTTTCTGCATTTATACGGACCAAACTGGAATATGCCAGTGTTATATGGAATCCTATTTATAATATACATATTTCTGCAATCGAACGTATCCAGAGGCGCTTCTTTAAGTCAGCATGTTTCATTCTGGATGGTTTGTATCCGGCGCGGAATATATCACAACAGTACTTTTATGATCGATTTGGTGCACACAGTCTGCTAGTTGCCATGTTAGATTATCATGTTCCTAGGTTTAATTCCCGAAAGAATCAACTGTTTTTTCAACGAACTTATCGAACTAATATATACAAATCTTCACCTCTACAGTTTCTAATTGAAAATTATTCTAATATAGAAAAATCTGTTGACATTTTAAACTGCAGCCAATCGTCAATTAGACGTTATTGTTTAGAAACCTAAATCTATCTTAGATGCGAAACAGCTTTTAATAACTTTTTTTTCTCTTCCAATTGGTGCTAGTTCAATTTATGATATATGTGTAGTTTGAGCATACATAATTATTGTAATGTTTTCTTATATATTGTGATAGTTTTTTTTTTTTGTAAATTATCGTATGTTATTTATCTAACTACTACTAACCTTATCCTGTAAATTGGGTATCTCCCGTAGGATGTTGTAAATAAATAAATAAATAAATAAATAAATAAAAGACGCTCATTTTCTGCCCCGTGACACAACATAGGTACCTACTATTTCTGCATAAGTGGCTGTTTCTCGTATATCCAAAAAATAGGAAAAAATAATAAAAACTTTTGGCATTCACTAACGTTCAATTGAAAAAATACGTGAAACGTGAAATAACTCAAGTGACAGATAGTGAAAAACTTCAAATACCATTTCCACCCTTGGGTACTGAAGTGTGTCCTGCATGTGAATAAACCAAAAAAATAGGATAAACAAAAAACTATGATATACACTGACGTTTGGTCAAAAAATTCACGTGAAACGTCAAAGTCATCAAGTGAAAGATGGTGAAAAACTTCGAAAATCAGGGCGTTATAAATTGTTGCGCCCTTGGGCTGCTAAGCAATACTTCCCGCCCTATTTTTGGTGTTCATATGATGGGAATGATGGAAAGAAATTTGGAAATAAACCAAGGAGAGGCAGAATACGAAATGCAATAGTGAGAGAAAACCTTAATGCCTTACCAGTAATACAGATAATACAAGATCGACAATTAAGATGGTTTGGACACTTAACTAGATTGAGCAAAGACATGCCAGTGAAACAGATATGGGAAGCAAAAAGACATGAAAGCAGAACCAGGGGAATACCAAGGAAAACATGGGAAGATAACATAGAAAAAGTTTTGAGAAGCAAAGGTATAACTTTAGCGGAAGCACGAACCAAAGGAAGAAACAAGAATACATGGAGAGCTTCTATATAATATGATGATTAAGCCAAATTTGATCCCCTCACACCTTCGGGTAGATAGGCTTAGATTATATATAAATATATATATGATGTGTTTTCCGGTAAGGATTGCGAGAAAACAATATTTTCCGCCCCATTTTTAGTGTTCATATCATTGGTTTTCCGGCAAGGTATGCGAAAATAGTATATTACACACCGAGGTGAAAAGAATTTCATTACTGTCGAGCTATTATCTCGAGACAGGAATGAAACTTCCTACCGAGGTTTGTATACTATTTTATTTACAACCATCATATCCCGATCAAAATTAATACATCTTTGTTTCGTTCTGAACACACCCAAAATATTACATTTTTTGACAACTGTCACCAATATAAATAAATGTCAGATGAAGTCGAATGGATATTAAGTTCGCGAATAATAAATTAAGAAAAATGTCCTCTGATGAGAAATTGTTGGATTGCACCCCTCCAGAAATAGGTGTTATAATATAAAAAATATTCATCCAAAATAGATAATATTAACGATCACATTATTTCAGAGGTCGGGGACTGAGGGCGAGAAGTAGAGGTGTGTAATATGACACTTTCTAACGTTTTTAACGTTCAATGACGTTAGTAATGACAGCATTGCATATATGGTTGTGAATAATAGTAGTTTGTGCAACTAGTGTGGATATGATGTCCATATCGCACGAGGACGAAGTTTGTGCACGACGCCGTAGGTGGAGTGCTCAATCGTTCGAGTGCGATATGGACAATCCACACGAGTCGAACAGTATATTTTTTCTACGACCCATTCAAGAAAAAATCTAGAAAATAAACATTTGAATATACTGTAAAATGAATATAACTTGAAATTAAAAATTTTCAACAATTTTATTCATAATCGTACCATTTCAATTTTATGTCTTCACTAATTTTTTGTGATAAACGTACAGTTTTTAAATGTACAATTTGTATAATGTTACGGTTTCTTTTTTTAAATATGCGATGCTGTTATAAATAGATGTGGCCAGTCGGACTCCCGCAAAAAGGGTACCGTACCTTTATTTATAATAATTAATATTCTGCTAAATATTTCAAGCGTCTGCCTGTTGTAGTTATCAATATTGAGCAGAATAATTATTTAAAAATAAAATTAACAATTGAAAAAAAATTTCTTCACCCGGAATCGAACTCGGGTCTACCTTCATGGACGTCCGGTATGTTAACCACTCGGCTACCGAGATTTATTAAAAGTACATCTCAGAAGTATTACATACCTTCATAAAAACTGACCTACATCGGTAGTCCCTTAAATACCCATTTTATTCTGTTTTTAGTATTTGTTATTAATTTATAAGGTTTATTTTATTCAAGTTTATTTTTATAAATAAATATTCTGGATCCAGTGCTTCTGGGAGAGACTTTTTTGACAAGTTATTTTGACGTTTCTTTAAATTGAAAAAAAGATGAATGACGAGTACTAAACGCGAATGCTGATTGGTGGTTTTCATATACGTTCTAGGATGTATATGAAATCATATACGTTCAGTTAACCGATATGGCCTACATTTCCATTCTCTAAACTGTGCAGGAAATGGATAATATACATGTGGGTGTAGAAAAAACAATTTTCAATTCCCAATTTCTGAGACATAGTTCGTTAAAAAGAGACCATATAAAGTACTATTATAATTCACAGTCCCCTGTAAGTATATATGTATTTATTTAAAAATCAATAGTTATTAAATGAAATAAATTGAATGTTTGTGAAACCATATTTGGACCATCCCTTACATTTGGATGTGAGTCATAAGTACTCGCGGCGGCAAATAGTCAAATTCAGACCGTAGAACAAGTATCTCAGAAAATTCAGAAGTGTCACATAAAAAGATAAAATGAGAAACACAAAAGTGGGAGAAAACCTAGAAATGAAGCCAGTGCTGAAATTCATTGAAATTTCGACAGCTTAGCTGGTGGGAGCATTTCCAAAGAATTAATAATGTGAGTTTAGTGAGGTACAATGAGCTAGGAAAAGAAGACCAAAGCAAACATCCCAGCAAACATGTTACACGTGGGCCTCTGGAGGCACTTTAAAAACAACCGACGGACAACACAAGTGGGCCACAATCATGATACGTCGTCGGCCCGGCTAGCCCGTGTCGCGATGGCCACCAGTAGGCCTCCAGACTACCACCCGCTTCGTTACATAGCGGTACTTTAGCGGATTGACAAAGTTAGGGTGAACTGATATTGCATTGTACAGATTATGGTGCGATTGCGGGTATTCTACTAATCAACCGCCGGCATCCCACTGTTGGGACTTAATCAATGATTTATGCAAATCTACAGGCTATATATATATTTATAGGTTTAAGAATGAAACACATGATGAATAAAACAAAGAAATATAATGAAAAATGAAAAAAATATTCCATATACCTACAATATATATAAATATAAAAAAATATGTTCACCAATAGTATAGTTTTATAAGTTTTATAAGCTATATATACTAACTTATAACAATGAGACATATATGATGACTTAAACTAAGAAATATAATGATAAATAAAAAAATATTACATATACAATTATATATAAATATGTTGTGCTGTTTTTGACGAGTGCTCTTTGAGATATGATGCAGGGGTTTTCTAGAGGAAACATATATTATGATGGTATGTGATGCAACAAATGATGTATGTACTTACTTTTCTGTGTTTTCGGACATATCTGCTCGTTCCTTTGCTCCGAATAAATTAGATATAACACACAAATCTAATAAAATGGTCGCTACAGTCAACTAAAGTGATTAATTATGCCTTACCATACCACGAGACACAACACAACTAGGTTAGGTTGATCTTCAACACAACGGCTAGCAAATCAGCAGTAGTGCCAACCGCCAACGTGATATTCAGTAATGCCAATGTTTTATTCTCATTACAGTGTCAAAACGACATCGGCGCGACTATGGCAAATTTTCAACGGGTAATTTCTGGCTAAATTACAAACATCCACCATAAATATGCGTATGTTCAGCCAAGGCGGCAAAACTGATATCATTCCAATTATTTACCGACATCGCTGTGCCGCTGCCGACATCTAACCGCAGTTAACAGCTATGGCCCGTCTATTTACCGCTCATTCATGTTTGCTGGGATAGTACGGAGTAATAGGAGAAATAATGGGGATAGCTAACATATAACAAAAAATTTGTTCATATTTATGATATTAATGTATTCCTACTAAAGCGTTAAAACTAACTTGGGTATATAATAAAGTTCTCCAAAATTAGGCCCACAATATGAAAAAATTCATCCAGGCAAACAATTCGAAAATTCTAGATTTACTATATAAATTGAATGAAATAAACTATTAATGTATGGTAAAACTATGGTAAGTCGAAAAATTGGTTAGGCTAATGGAACCGCAAGGATCCGCAGTCAGTATCACAACCTCACACACACAAATAATTCGAAAAAAAATTACAGTGTTGCTTGATATTCCATGTATCAGTTTCAACTCGCGAAATGCGATGTCACTTCCAATGATTGCTTTTTTTTAATAGATGGCATTTACCTTTTTTGCCGTTGCGACTTTATAGAGTTAAGTGGCCTCAGTCAGAGGTCGATGCCACCGGATAGAATTACTTCCTCGGCAAAACGGAAAAAAACCTTCCCTTTATTGAGTTCTGATGTTTAATTAGGTGGTCAACGTGATTTAATGAGAAAAAAATTAGAATTTATATTTTCAAAGAAAAATCTTTTTAAACCGGAAAATCCCAAATATCATTTTTATAGAACAGTTGAATGGCTCGACTCAACTTGATAAATGAATTTCATTCAAAAATTTATATTTCCATGAAATGAAAGACTCGTTTGATCCATACGACATTTTATCATTTTGTTCATTGCAACAGTGAATTTACTGGATGAATAACTGCGCAAATTGCCTGTACCATACACTGGAAAAAAAAAGGAAATTTTTTCAAAAGCATGCAAAAGGGGAGAATATTTTATTGAAGCTAACAACAACTTAATCACGTATTTTTTGAACAATTTGTTGTTTGTTACGTCAAATTCAGTGATTAAATTAAATTGGCCTCTTCCTGTTTGTAGATTAATTTGAATTTTGGTACACACCTATAGTTCTGATGACAATATAATTATCTGTATTTATAATTACCGCTAATCCAAAATGGCCACTTCCGCCAAATGGCGGATTACATTTTTTCCTTCAACACTCTTAATTTGAATATTAAATAAAAGGATTTGACTACAGTACATTATAAAAAACACATTTAAAATGGCCGCTACAACAAATTGGCGGATTCCATATTTGTTACAATATCCTTATTTTGGGTATCAAATGAAAGGGCTTTACAAGTAGAGCTTGAACTTATTGAAATTGTACCACCTTGCTGTTGACAGGTTGATCTGAAATTTGGTACATCACTTCAATTGTGATGACAATGATTCTTGAAACAAGATGGCCGCCATTACAAATTGGTAGATTTTATATATAGTACCCTTAATCTGGGTAATGGGTATCAAATGAATTGCATTCACAACTTGAACTATAGTTGAAATAATACCCTTCTTGGTGTGCGGCATCGATTGTTAATGTCTTTCTAACACATTACGTAGGAGGAAATGGAAAAAAAGCAGGTCTGTGATTAATCCTGATCAAAATATCCCAATAATGAACCGTTTAAATGTATCACAAATCTCAACCCTACTCTTTGACTTACAAAAATTTGATTGGTTGATGTTTAGATTACGCGCAAGCTCAACCTATCAATCCAGAATTTAAAATACTATGGAGGCGTTACTTTCGTAGCGGCAATGTGTCTTACGTCTTTTTCCACTGCCACACTGACAGTTTTCGACAGGTCTCTACTTTGTTCTTAACGGTCAATTATTATTTATGAAAAGTGAATATTAATCTTATTGTTATATTTATTTAAATAATACGAAAATATGCATGGATACAAGGAAAAACATTATTAATTGCATAGCCTTTTCTAATTTGGCTGAATACGATCCTGGTGATTTTATTTATCAAATTTAAGGTTAACTTCATGTCAAAATAGCAAATAAAATAAACGACATGCCGAAAACCCGGATATACATCACAATCGATGACGCACACCAAAAAGGGTATTATTTCAACTATAAGTACATGTCTGATCATAAAGTTTAAGACAGATTAATACATTAAGGCAGAAAGGACTTCGTCAACTTAGGATCGGAATTGAAACATGGTTTTCCACCCAAGTCAAAGCTTCGTATAGTGTTCAAGACTGTGTGGCGTAAGGGTGGCTAAACATGTTATGTCGTTAGTGTTTGCTTCTCAAGCATTGGATACTTCTTGTTGTAGTTAAAATATTGACCCTCTAATGGACATCTTGAGGGGTCGACTGTTATAATGTTCATTACTCTTAGGAACAAAATAGTAACAAATGATAATAACACAAAAATTGGAACACATCGAAAAAGAAGGCTTGAATATCGTAAGAAAAACGTGGGAAAAAGAGTAAAAGTAATGCAAGGCATCACTGTAGACCACATAGGACAAGTTTGCGTGGCACTGAATCGAGTAAAGTCTTTGGAAGGAGTATGTATTGAGATGTGTTGTGAACTCGGAATCATTGTCAGGTGAGACAATAAATGAAGAATATTTTCAGAGCATTATGCGACCTTTGGAAGATCAAAATCGTCTAAGATCAGATTTGTGGAAAGAAAACTAATTGATAACAAATCATTCCAAAAATTAGTATTGTGAACAATACCTTGGCCAAGAATTTAACAAACATTATTGATGATATGTCCATGTCCGACATTTTTCTGTTTCCTAAACTGAGCTCTCCACTTCGAAGTACCCATTTTAGTGAGTGCTGGAATAGATTCCTGAAAATGTGTTTGAAAAACGTCCTGATGATTGGAATATTCTTTAGCTATATTGACATAGTAGCATAATAAGTGAAGAAGTTTTATTACAAATACGCCTACAATGTGAGAAAACCCAATTAATTCCACAAATATGCATTTCCAACATTTGATCGGTCGTGTTCAAAAACATCTGTATTTCTATAGAGCGAAATTTAATTAAAGCGCATCTGTAGCTGATGGCATATCCTTGGTGTAAAAATATTTAACTGTTTCGCTGTTAACTTTATGCCACAATTCCGCATCATGTAGGTATTTCAGTTGAGCTGAAAGTCTACTGAAAACCTTAATTCAACCATTTTATTTACACTTTTATGATCACTTTGATTACAAAATATGTTCACTTTTCCCTCAAGGTATGGAACTAACGAGAAGTTATGGAGGTAGACAAAAAAGTTTGAGTTTTTTATAGTGGTTGAATTTTTTCTTGGATACCAAACTTGATTGATTGTCGTTCGTTGTGGAAGAAGGTAGGTAGTGTGGCTTGAAGCAGGTGGATAATTATATAACTTTTTTAAGTAGTTAAAGCACCATAGTATACTGAAACTGGAACTCTTAACTGTCTAGATAACATGTACCATTGGTACGAATTTCCCTATGCCCTAATAAAAAATTATCATCAAAGTACCATACGATTTGGATCACAATGCTCCTGCACCAATCAAATGCTTTCTGTAAGCAGCTGACCTAACAATGTATTGTCTTGGCTGAAAGGTCTGCTACGACTTTTTTCATATCGTTTTTCCATTATAGACTCCGTATACTCCCACATTTATTCCATCCTCTCAGCTATTCTTGTACCTTTGAGTAGACGAGATAGGTCACCTGTATGCGTGTCATAGCTACAGGTGGCACATTGGCCTCTTCGAAGATTATCTGTCCCATATGGCTCACAGTCTTACAAGATATAGGATACGGTCTCGGTCTGCAGTTGAGATCCCCGTTACACAACCCCATTTTAGGTAGGTGATCTTTCACTGGGACATGTCCAGTTAGATAGCCTGTAATACTTCTTAGCTTATTTCTACTGTTTCAGTAGTTCTTCAGCCCCTTTAACTCACCTATGAAGGTCTAGCTATGTACCTGCTTTGGAGTGTTCCTCCACTGTAGTCTATGTTGGCTTTGTATCTATTTTCATATTTGTTTGCGGACCACCTTCTTTGTGTTCTTTGGTTGTCTTCTTTGGTTCTTGTTCAACATTTGTCGTTGCTGGAACTCTTCTCGCGAGTTCATTTCCAGAAATATCGTTATGTCCCGGAACCCACACTAATATCACTTTAATGTGATCTGCCAGTTCATATAGTTCTTTCTGGCATTCTTCGAGCAGTCTGGATATCACCTTGCGGCTATTTAAAGCTGCATGGGCTGCCTGGCTGTCAGTTTGTTTGTTAATACTGACACATTTGAGGATACCATGAATCTCTGCCTTAAATACAGAAGTATGTTCTCCTAGTAAGAAGGAGTATATTTCATTTTATTTCTCCACTATATGCCCCTAATTTTGCTGGAGACCGGTATTACCCTTAACGTTCGTGATGCTTATACCATTTTTTGGGCGATCGTATTGATATAAATTTGGAATAAAATAATTTAAATTTCTTCGAAATGAAAGAAATGTCAAAAGTGACATTTACACTTCTCGATCAGTTTAAAATATAATTTGCATTTTGGTGAAATTGTTTTTAGGCTATTTATTACTTTTTATATTGTTCTGTTCGGTTCTGTTCATTAAAAAAATATAAATCTTCTTATTTTTTTTTTAATTCTGTTCTATTTTGTGTAATGAATGAAGTAATATATTATTTTGGACCACTTATATGTATGTAGGGCTTAGACGTGTAAGACTTAGAAACCAGTAAACACAACCTACCGATACTGTGAATAAACAAAAAAGACTGATCGCGCAAAATAGTTATTTGTTTTACTAGGCATTAAATCTGCTTTTCTGCCGTGTGAAACATAATTTTTTCTTCAAATTTGTTCCAATTCCACGCAAAATCGACTTTTTCATATTTAAATTGCGTTTCATTATTAATATCCAAATAACTAAATTATTTTATCATCATCAATTCATTGGCATTCACAAATTCGGTAAAATTCCAGAAGAAATTGCTACTTTTCTGGGACTATCCCATGCGAAAAACTATACCGGGCACTGCTTTCGCAGAACTTCGGCCACGTTGCTGGTGAATACAAGTAGGGACATAACAATGTTGAAGCAACATGGAGGATGGAAGTCTTCCGCTGTCGCGGAGGGCTATATTGATGACTCGCTAGCCAATAAGTCGAACATCGGCAATAAAATATTATCTGGCGTTTTCGGAGTATCAAGTGTGGATACTAAAGTTGTTAATTTTACTGGAAAGGAGGGAAGTGGGCAGAGTTCAATTGTATTAAATAATTGTTCACAATAAAAATTTCATGTTGTAGTTTTAATGCAATAAAACCAGTTTTTTATCATCAGCATCATTTTGAGTTTTCTTAATGTCATTGTCAATTTTAATAACCAGTTTGATTTAAATTATTACTTGGAAGGTTGCCTAGTAACGAACTTTTTCTGCCTAGGCATCAAAAGTACAACTTCTAAGCCTGCCAAGTGTCATTAAAAGGCCGCTTTTAATGTCATTTGGAGGAAATAGTATATTGTTTTATTAGGAGTAAAAGTATAACTTTTTGTGGCGAGTCTGAAAGTTTGATGGCCGAACGTTAGTGAGGCCGACAATTTCAGACGAGCCACAAAAAGTGGTTTTGCTCCGAATGAAACATGCAATTTTTTCCGCAAACGGCATCCAGACTATAGAACTAATTAATATTTAAATAAAAATTCAAAACGATTGCAACGAAGTTGATAAATTCAGAGAATAATAATTATAAAACTGCACACTACATTTCCGTGGTTACTGGTTTTGTGATTGCCAAGTCAAAAACAAATTTGACAGTTCAATAATATTTTATAATGTCAGAAATATTGTAAGTGATTTAAAGCAACAATTGGACTGTGCATTTTTGGTAAGTACTTGAGCATCAAAATTTCGTTTGTTGTAGTAAAGTGTACTGAAATTTTCTTTTAGATTATATTATGTCGGATTCAGAACCCAACTGTACACCGCCCGACGTTGTAGACATTTC
Source organism: Galerucella pusilla (assembly GCA_910591695.1). NCBI lineage: Eukaryota > Metazoa > Arthropoda > Insecta > Coleoptera > Chrysomelidae > Galerucella > Galerucella pusilla. Next base: position 9,944 of record CAJUYI010003781.1, on the reverse strand, counting down.
TAAGGCAGCTACGAATGATTTAATTCCAACTAAGTCAATTAGAGTTTATAATCATGCTTACGAAAGATTTATCACATCACAATGATAAAAACATTTAAAAGTTCAACTAATAATTATTTTCCCTGTTAAAAATTCTACTTTGTTGTACGGCCGTCAGCGTACAAAAAAGTACTTTTTTGTCAGCTCACGGCCGTACAAAAAAGTGGCGTCTGTGAAATCATACTTCATCATGAATTGACGTTAATAATGTCTACTTTTTTTGACGTTTGCGGAAAAAAGTATTTTTTGCGCGATCGATCTTTTTTGTTTATTTACAGCATCAGTTGTCAGGACGGTAGGTTATGTTTACTGGTTTCTAAGTCTAGCACGTCGGTATATGATTTACTTACCGTTCAGACGTCGGTAAGTAAATTACTTACCAACGGCTTAGCCCTACATACATTTAAGTGGTCCTAAATAATATATTAATTCATTCATTACACAAAAAGAACAAAAAAATAAGAACATTTATATTTTTTCAATGAATCGAACAGAACAATATAAAAAGTAATAAATAACATGAAAACAATTTCACCAAAATGCAAATTATATTTTAAACTGAACGAGAAGTATAAATGTCACTTTTGACATTTCGTTCATTCCGAAGAAATTTAAATTATTTTATTCGAAGTTTATTTCAATACGATCGCGCAAAAAATGGTATAAGCAAAATTGAATTGAATTATAATTGAAAATTTCAAAATATGAAGACAGTTTAACCCTAATTAGGGGATAATATTAAATTTCAAATTTTTAATTTAATGTAATTTTATCATTGTGACGTTAATGTGTTGTAGACATTTAATTAGGTTTCTTGTATCATATCTGACGAGTAAGTAATCCTGTGATAATCGTTCCAATGATGGAAATAAGTATATACCTTACAAAAAGGCCAGATTCGATTAAATTGAAAAAAAATTCAAAATGGCAACGACTAACCTCAAATTGAAATAATGATAAAACTAACAAGTTTCGTAAGTTAGTTCAGTTAGTTGCTGTGAAGCGCACTGCGCTACAGGTTTCGCACAAACGTTGTTCCAGCTTTTTCCATGTGTTTCAAAACCTTATTTTTTCCATATTTATACAGTAGGGAAACAATATGAAAACAATTCTGCGAAGCAGATGCTGGACACTGATACCGAACATGAATAATTTGGATTTTGCACTTATGCAAACCTACTTATTTCATGGGTAACATTTTCTTGGAAAGAAGATTTTACGTATTGTCATAAGTAATTTTCCATATCATCTGCATTATCTTTTCATGAAAAATTTATCGAACAATTTTGTCTTTCTATTTGCAGCACTTTCGATTTTCCACAGATGGGAAGTAATTTATTATCATTACCATTCGCAATGCATTTTTCAATTCTTGGATATGAAAAAGTGTGAATGACATTTAGATGGTATATGAAGAATTTTCTACCTTATATTGACATACAAGAATAACCTTTTAGCAACAACATTTTTATTACTTGACACTGGTAAACCACGTCATGCCAGCTTTCGTTTCGTAGAGGATTATCCTTCACTTTCGTAAATTTCAATTTCGATTCAGGTACATTCCATTTTAATTCAGTATAATTAACGTTGTGTTCTATTGTAGATAATTGAAAACATATTGCTGCTGCTGCCTATGCAGGCCAATTGAATTTAAAAGTCCTCTATTAAATACTGATTCATTTATGTTAGTTTCAGTTAACGGAAGCATTCTGTATATTTTTGGGCTTTAATACTATTGACTTCAATATTTGAATATTTAAATCAAATTTATCAAAAATACACTATGTTTCGAAGTCAAAATTCACAAAAACAATCGAAAGAATCATATAAATTTTGTTACAATATTCATCTATCTTCAACTGTCATTATATTAACCTATTTCGCTTGTAATAATCACCACCCATTCATAACCTAAACACTATCGATTACAAACCCCCATCATCACCCTCGAGAATATTTATTGGCTTTTGGGTGCAATTTAGCCCCCTTCTTATTCTACGGGTCGCGTATACACAGGAAAGTAGGCCACGGTGGCGCATCTAGGCCGGTGACCCGGTCAATACGTTCCGTGGATTTGCTTGATGGTGTAGTGACTCTACTATCAGGTGAAAAGGATAACGACCAAGCCAAGGCCATTCTAGATGTATGTATGCCTGGAAAGCATGAAATGCGGCCGACAGTGCGCTTCGAACGGCTAAAACGCGATAGGCTGAAAATAAGCAGGTAGAAATGAGAAATGGAAAACTGATGATAATGTACATACACCGCTCTGCCCTGTTTATGTTTGAAGAATTGATAGTAAACAGGGCGATATTCATAAAATATTTATACGTAAATAGATACAGTTGTTAACATATATTTTTTTAGCTTTTCACAGAGGGGTATTCATAAAAAAATATCACGCCACCACTTTTTAACCACAATATTCAAGTGTAAATTTATTAACAGTAGTTGAAAAGATAAACATAGCTATGATCTAAGGTTTGTTCGAACAAATGCTAGAATCAGTGCGGAATTATTATACAACGCATGCGGTTCTGCAAAGTATTGTTCGCACCAACTCTGAACTGATAATAAATTAACAAAGTATTCTGATCGAACAAATAACAACTGTTTTTGATTCAGTTCAAGAACGGTGAAAAAGTTCTTGGTTCAATTGAGAATTGAAAAGGATAGTATATGCTTGGGCATGCGCTGTTAAATTATCAAAACTTCTAGCAGGTTATGTTTATATGTTACTACACATCAATAAATTAATTAAGGATCACTATAACAGTAACAGTAAAAAATCAAAATGGATTTTATAAATGACGACATTAGTGATTTCTGGAGCTTAGATTCATCCAATGCAGACGATGACTACGCTTGTACAAAACGGTTCTGGTCGACTTCGCGACCCTCGGAATTTTGGAACGAAGTTACTTATCGCGCGTTGTGAAAGGGGGCTAGGCGGATAAAACTCTTACGAAAAGTTGTCACGACACTTTTTGATATAGGAAGCTATTGTAAGCTGTGCGGCGTCGCATGTTTCTCTGTCTGTATCTTTCTCTCTTATAGAAAGCAAGCCAGATATTTTCATTTCTATTTCGCATTGAACAGTGTGTCGCGACGACTATTTTTGTTGAGTGTATACAGGTTTTTTGTAAATAATAAATAATAAAAAATAATAATAATGAATCCTGACAGTGTTTCTGCACAAGTTCCGGATATTGCTGATGGAGTTAGCTAAGTAGAGATTAAATACAGATAATAATAATAAATGCTTTTGTATTTTCAGCAAGTACGCACTATAACCTCTCTTTATTATTGTGCTAACCAAGTCATACGCATTATAATCTCCACATTTTGTGTGTTTAGCAAGTGTACGCGTCATAATTTTTTCAATAAATTCAAAAACAAATTATATTTTTATTATTTTATTTTTTTTTAATATCAAACTGCATCAACCACTAAGGGTTATTAGCAGTGGGATAATACATTATATTTTAATATTACAATTTCAGAACGTATGTATTTAGGAAGCCGTGCGTGTTCTAACCTAACCTATACGCTGTTGTGTTCACGAAGTCGAGAGAGTATATATATATATATATATACACTCTGTTGTGTTTACAAAGTCCCGCGCATCTATGACGTGTATGAAAGAATAGACAGACAGAGTACATTTGTTTGAAAGCTTACCTTAAATGAAGCCGATTAGAACAAAAGTTCCGTTGGATCATCCAGTAATCAATTCAAAAATCACGATTTTAGTTAAAAAAATGGTACTTCCTCTACACTAATTAATGCTATTTCACGATAAATATTTTCACTTTAAACAGTGAGGGTTATTATCTTGAAGTAAATGTCAGTATGAGTGTTTCACAAAAAAATCCGGAAGAAAATACTCAAACTTTGCCAATTTTTAGAAATATTCGTGGGCATAAATATTTTCTTTTGACACTTAAGCTTAGAAAATTACACACTAAAATCTTATGTCTAGATATCCTAGGTTCACAAATTAGGATCGGGTGACACTACCTAACGACGTTGTCAAATAGTCTTAATTTTCTTCCAGATGATTTGATGATGCATTGTAATAGATTACAGGAATATATAACAATATGAGATTATTTGCATTTATAATCATGAAAATTCAAATAATAGTCAGGTTAACAATTTTTTTCTTATTCTCTTGCTCCGTATTTAATGATATTCTAGTTAAACTTTGATCTGTGTCAGTTGGTCTGGAAGCGGTATGTGTTGAATTATGTCAGTGAATTTGAGATGGAGGGATGGAGAAAGGGGAAGGGACATACATATGTATTACTACTACTAATATTTTCAAATACATGTTAATATTTCTAAATAGCCCAGTATTAGGTATGGAAAAGTGAACAGAAGATGTCCCTATTCTTGGCATTAGAATTACTTAGAAGGATAAAAATATGGTTGTTCAATTTAAATTAATCGAGATACTTTTCTAAAATTTTTTTAACAGCCCAGTACCTATACAAAAAAAAAGTTTTTGACCTGTCACCAATTACCTTGATCGTCTTTCCAATCAACCCTATAGGCTGTTTTTATTTGTTATTGGAGATGTTAATACAAAATTTTCAATATCAAAGTCTGCACCTGCCAATTTTTTATTGAAAAAGATGAATATCTCGATAAGTATAAACTTTAGATATAGTGTTGTACTCCACACAAAGTGTTACATTCAAAAAAACAAAGTTCTTATTCACTTCAGGTATAACCGAAAGTATATCAAAATAGTTTCCATGAACTTGCCATAACTTGTTCTCCATCTATACTAATTTCTATAGGTTATGCCGAAAGTGTCATGTATGTCAAAATATTTTTCATAAATTTGTCACAACTTGTTCTTCATTTATGCCCATTTTTTAAAAAATTGTGTGAATATAGTCTCCAATATATAGATGGTGTAAGCTTGTCGAGAAACAGCCTGTATATACTTACTCCATTTCACGGGGAGTATGTGGATGAATGAAAATGAATGGCTTATAAAAGATTGGAGACTTATTTTCATTTATAATATCACAAGTGCTCAAATTATTTCCGAAAATTTTCGTGTCCGAAAAAATTTCCGGAAATAGTTTGAACTTGCGTGTTATTCAGTACGAAAATTTCAAATTGTCAACGTGGACAGAACAGGGTATTGTTGTTTTTGAAATATATTGATTTGTCCTTTTTGTTTAAACGGTTCGGTCACAAAGCTTAATAATTACTAGTTTAAAACGTCTGTACGTTGAGTTTGATAAGTAAAAATCAGCAAGTCCTAAGACAAGAAATCAAAAGGTTTGTTCGAATAAATAAGTTCACGGACGATTCCCGAATCAGTTGGGAATATATAATAATACGCATGCGTAAAAAAAGTATCAACTTTGAATCAATTCTGTTATGGTTCAGAAATTTGTTCGAATATTAGTAGTTTTGCAGGGTCCGGTAAGGTTCGCGACCGAAACTTTGCAATGACTTTTTTTCAATAGAAATCCCTATTGCTATAGAACGTTTCAATGGAAAAAATTCTTGGATCATTCACTTTTGAAAGAGAAAATCGCAATTGAAAGTACCAAAAATCCGCCATTTTTTCAAATATTTGTCTAGATAATTGCAATGTTGCCAGTTTTCAGTTCCGTAACCCGTTACGGCTTGGAAATAACACCAAGAATTTATATTTATCTTTTCTCATGTAACACCAATGTACTTACTATCTTTATAATCTAAAATGTATGTATTGAAAAATTACTTTTTCGGACATTGTTCCACATACAGCACAAAACATAGAGTAATCCAGGGAATATTGAACACTGGGAACTAACATAAACTATATTAATTTACTATTATAACTTGTACAAAAACTACATGTTGCTTCATAGGTTATATCTAAAGGGCGGAATATATGCACGTCAATTCAGTTAAAATATGCGTATATATATGCATAGTTTTTCTTTTAAATATGCAACAATATGCATTTATTTGTCAGAATATGCAATTATATGCCTTGAATATAACATGGAAAAAAGGAAATAAAGAAACGCCGACTCTTACAAAAATTATTTATTTTGAGTAAAATTAAAAGAAAAATATAATAGGTAAAATTTTTTAGCTGAAATAGTATAAAATGCATTTATAACGATATATTTTTCAAAATTTTCCGATAAAAGTGTTTGCCTTCTGTCTGTAAAAATATGTTTGTACAAAGAAAAAGTTCTTTCAACATCTACCGATGTGATCTCTCAATATTTTAATTTGGGTAGTAAGTTATGAGGCCAAGGTATTACTTCGTTGGATGGCTTAGTATCAAAAATATTTTTGATATAACTTATATCCATCTAAAAAACCGAGGGGAAAGAGAACCGTCACTCAGCTTCTTCTTTTTCGTTGTCAAACCCCAACGATAGCGCAGCCACTCATTAGTCAATATGCTACATATACCCCCATCACAAATTCAAACGTATAAACGTCAGGTCTTTCGGGCCCAGCACATGACTCATCAGATACAATACCCACCTTTACAGGTTCATTACCATCATTAACCGTTTTTTTATTACAAATGTTTTCCGATAATACTCTACTTTCCTTAAAGCTATCACTGATTTCTAGAGTCTTATTATTATTTGTGCTTTTAGCGCCGCTTTCACTTATTACAGGTAAGGTGACACAATTAGAATTGGTCAAATCAGGTAACTCATCAATTATCGGCTTGAGAGATTTCGCGTGAATCAGACCCTTTTCTTAAAATTTGATCGAGATGTTGCTTCCAAACAATATTTTCGTCTTTTATTTTACACATGTATATTCTGTCACCTGAAATCTCATCTATTTCAGCCTCCGCCCATACCTTCCGATTAGGGTAATCCCTGCACAAAACTTTCTCGCCTATCGAAAAACTTTCATCTATTTTTCTACTCCCTGAACTTTTAAGGGTCTGTTTCACCTCGTTAACTAACAGTAAATCAAGCCTATCTCTCATATTATGTTTAAAACTGGACTGAAGGGTGAAACACCTGAATTACAATGGACATGGTTCCTATAATGAAACAAAAATCTTTGCACTACTGTTTCTAAAGAAGTATTACAGTTACGTTCATCCTTCAGTCCTTTTTTTATTACATATTTGAATGATTTTACAAAATTTTCCGCAATGCCATTCAATGCTGGATGGTATGGTGGAGAGGTTAAATGTTTAATGCCATTATTTGCTGAAAATTCGCCTAAAGTAAATTGAGGCCCACTGTCCGTTGCAACTACCTTCAAAATTACTCGTTTTGATCGTAGAACTATGAATTACAAAAAGAGTTTGCGCTTAAACTATTTTGTAGACATTTGCAATTAATGTTTCCCTTCTGGAAGCCGTTCTGATATCAGAACCGGTTCAGCCCGTTGCTTTACTGCACTCTACCTTCCCACATTCGGTCCATCCACCTATTTATTCTCGTAACGTCGAGTTGACGAAATAGGTCCTCTGAATGTGTGCCATTTGTTGGTGGTGGCGCATTGGCCATATCGAAATTTTCTATTTTCCTTAACTAAGATGAGGTATGGGCTACGGTCTCTTTGCCACAGAATCTGCAAATGAGGTCCCCGTTATATAGCCCCATTTTATGCAGGTGATACTTCACTGGGATAGTAGTTCTTCTGCAAATTTTAACGCATGTGTCTTTCTGTGAGCCTGCGTTGGAGTCGTCCTTTACTGTAGTCTAGGTTGGCCTTGTACCCATTTTTATATTTGTAATTGGAAAAGTTTTTGGTATAGCATATATCTCCGCTTGAAATACAGGGATATACTTCTTTAGTGAGGAAATACATCTTGTGTTCCTTATTTTGTTAGACAAACCTGCTCCTGTCCCTTCCCCAGTGTTTCACCCGTCTGTATACCAAGTGCAACCTCAGTCTGCTTGGGTCCTGCCTTTTTTTGAGGTATCTTCACATATTTAGGGCCAGGAAGAGTCTGTTTTCGTATCAAAAATGGCTTCACCAACAATGTCCTTGATGGATTGCATCCCAAATAACCCTATCCTTGCTTCTCCCACTATCACTAGGTGTAGTGGGGAGAGGCCAAACAAGGCTTCCAGTGCTGCAGTTGGCGTGCTTTGCATTTGCAATTACCACAAATTCATTGTTCAAGAAATTGTGCAATGTAAAAAAGCCGATACGAAGACTTCAAAACACTGAGAATAAGTGTTTTTTCGTAAAGAAGTCGAGACAAAACTCCATAGCTAGAAATACAGGCTGTTTCAAGAATATGGAAAAATAAGATATTACCTACCCCTGGTGTCACGTCACTGTCTTATTAAAATTCCACAAAGCTATTACTGTTCATATGTTCTGAAAAATAGCCTACAAAATTTTTCAAATTTGTATTCCGATCCCTCGAGAAGATATGTAATGAAATTTCATCTGCATACTTATCACCCTGGATCGCACAAACTATTGATGCTGAATGAAAATGGTAATCAGGTATTTCAAATATTTTTCAACGATCTACCATTCCTATCATTCACGCTACTCACTCCTAGAACCGGCAGTATGATGATTCGGATGACCGTGGTCTGATAATAGGCATTTTAGATAACGTAGATTAGATCCAAGTATTTAATGTCTGATTGGCAAAACTGGATGAGATGGCAGGGGCAGGTCTGGTCCGATTATCAAATTCGGCGACCTTTCTTGCAAGGGAGCCTTTTTTTATTGCCATCCATTCCAGAATAGCGGGGAATCCAAACTTTCTGAATTTTCTGTGTCAGTTTTTTTTGGAGCTCAATACCAACTTTAAGGTAACACGATAAGCGCTGAGAGCTCTTAAAGCCACTTGGCTGTACGAGAAAATTTTTCTTATTCAACGTTTCAGGATGATTTTTGTCAATCTCTCCACATATAAATCAATGGGGTAAATACACCTCCATCCCTCTGGTAGTAGGAGAACGGATACTCAAGATGCTCTCTAGTAGAGCAATAAGTATCAATGTAGAAGACATTACAGTAAGAGGACTGGTCATGAGGGGATGTCCACAAGGAGGAGTCTTATCACCCCTTCTGTGGAATATAGTCCTAGACACCATGATTAATCACCTCAACAATAATGGATTCTACACAATTGCATACGCAGATGACATAGTTATCTTGCAGACTGGCAAATTTGTGAACACACTGTGCGATAGAGCGCAGGATGGGCTTAAATTAATTGAAAAATGGTGTAAGGAACACTCATTGTCGATCAATCCCAGAAAGACTGAGATGGTCCTTTTCACCAGGAAAAGAAGTTTATCGGGTTTGAAACCTCCCGAAATCTTCAAAAGCAAACTAAACTTTTCAGAAGAGGTGAAATACCTTGATATTACCCTCGACAGGAAACTAACATGGAACTCTCATCTACACAGCAGAGCAAAAAGAGCATATGTGGCATATGAGCAGTGTCGGAGGACAGTGGGACGCACATGGGGTCTGTCGCCCCGTGTGGTCACCTGGATCTACATTGCAATAATAAGACCCATGTTAACGTATGGAGCAATTGCATGGGGACCGAAGATTCTACAAGCAACGGCCATCCAAAAATTATATTAAATACAGCGAATGGCTTGTTTGAACATCACAGGAGCCATGAGAACAACACCAACTGCAGCAATGGAACTAATTACTGGTCTGACCCCTCTGGACCTACACGTCAAGGAGGTTGCGTTAATGGCCATGGTACGATTGCGTACGGCTGGTGTAAACCCCGAAGTAGGAATGGCCAATTGAGGTTGAGCTTATGGAAGGAAGCGCTCACTGCGCTACCTCTCCTGCAGGCAGCCAACGATGCAATTGAACCCAGGTTTTTGTTTAACAAACCCTATAAAATTCAAATAAAACAGAACACAGAGCCAGATGCTGCAAATGCAATACGCATATATACAGAT
>CAJUYI010003780.1:21492-32240 GCA_910591695.1 Galerucella pusilla | reverse complement strand
AAAAATTGCTCACCGGGAAAATTTGAAAAAATTTTCGAAAAATCGAAATTTTTCTAAAACGTATTTACATGCTGTTCTTTAAACCACCATTACGGCTAAACCGTTAAAGATATGACATTCATCTCTTGATAGTTCGAAAGAGCACTAATGGCTCTAATAGATGGTACATATTTGGTTCCTTTGATTTCATAAATAACGAAGTTATACAGGTTCAAAGTCGGAAGTCGTTTTTTTTTGACATGCATTCCTTTAAAAAAGTGTATCACATACGCCTATGGAATCGAATCAACCAAATATACATAAATCGACAGAAGAAGGTCTATATTAACGATAAAAAAATATTTCGCCACCTAATTTCCATTAGGAAACGAGATATTGAAGGTCAAAGTTGAACTTTAAAAAGTGATAAATTAATTTTTACATACCTATGTTTATTGGAAAAAGGTATGAAAAAAATTATATATTAATCATGTTTTATACATTTATACATTTTCACTATATACATTTTGTTCGCTGAATATTAATATTCATATTACATGAGTATCCAATTTTATATTGAAAAAATGAAGAAGATTCCTACCCGAATCTATAAAAATTGCTATTTTCTCTTATGGGTGTTTCTCTACTATTTGGAAACTTGCCCATACAAGACTGTCCGAAGCAAATTTTATTAAATGTTGAGAATGTTTGTTAATAACATGAAGGACAATATTAAATTAAATATATCTCTTTGAAAGGCCTACTTATTTTTGTCCTGTTTTTGAGTTATTGACGATTTTATTCAAAATTGTGACAGGGGACTGTTGTAAACGCTGTGGTTGTAGTAACTTCTCCAGTATTTGGTCAACATTGACATCAGAAATATCATCTTCATCCATTCTGAACGCGTGACCTTTATCATCACAAATTTTCATAAAACAGACTGTTAGTTCGCCATCATTATCATCTACTTTATTATTAACAGCAGCATAACGATATTCCGTTTTTCTGACGTTGAACCTGACTAAAACGTAATCACCTGCTGTTGTCTGCTTGTACTAGGCCCTGCAATATTCTCAAAATGAGTATTAAAATTGTCACAATGACAGAGGACTGTCGGCCAGGGGACTGTCATTTTTACATGTAAATTGAATAAAACAAAATTCTCGAAACTTTTCACATTCACGAAACAAATGTGGCTACTTACTTAATAATCAATTGTTTTAAGCTAATATCATTGTCTAATATAAAGGTAAGTATTGCTAATTACTTGTAGTTGTTTTCTCCTTTCGTTTGGCCTAACACGGATTATTTTGAAGACCAGAAAAAGCTTATAAAAAGTTTAGTTATCTAAAGGTCAACACAACTTATTCATTTTATGGTACTTACAAGAAAATGGGACTTTTTATACGAATTTTGAGATAATATTTATTTATTTGGTTTTTAGCTAATTAATATAATTATTTTTTAGACTAATAATTATTTTTTCATCATGCTTGGTCATCATTGGCTCTTGCTGTTATTATTTTACAACAAGAAGACTATCTACAAATTTAAATGCAGGTAAGGAAGTTCTTATAGAAATAACAACAACGTCCTTCACCGACAAAAAATAATCAGATTGCATCAGTCTGAAATTAATAATTCACTTCACCTAAAATACGTGATTATTTTTCATAATGGCGAATTTCGATTCACCCCTTTGAGTGAACGGAATGACAGAGCATGTCTAAGACGGATTACTTTTTGGAAAAATGAATTAATTTGTCGGCTGGGAAAATCAACTGTATGATTTGTCTCTATACGTGATTATCTCGAACTTTCATTCACAATTTGATCTAGAGAATATTAACAAGCTTATTTCCAAACAGAATTAATCAAACTCAGTTATTTCACTAATTAATTCGATATTTGTATATACACATAGATTCAAAAGTTTTGCATCACCCTAAATCTCCGAAAAAAAATGTGTTCATTATAAATGGATCAGAGATTAATCAAATAATTAGTTTCAATAAAAAAAAACGTGTATATTTGTCAAAAATTTTTATTATCCAATAATAAACTTGCTTCAAACATAAAAAGTATTCTTAGAAATTAAATAAATTGAATACAAATTGATTCTTTTTAAAAAAAGGTTAAGTGAGAACCTGCATGAGAACTTTTAATAAAGAGTATTTCCACCTCTAGAATTTATGCAAGCTTGAAGTCGCCTGCCCATGCTGTTTACCAAATTATTGATATTCTGTTGAGGAATATTTCGCCATTCTTCTTGGGCCGCATGAACAAGCTCTTGTACACTCCTGGGTGGATTTCTGCGTGCTGCCACTGCCCTGGCAAGCATGTCCCAAGCATGTTCTATGGGATTCATGTCAGGAGATAGGACAGGCCAGTTCAAACGATTGATCCCTTCAGTTTAAAGATACTTATTTACAGCTCTGGTCCGATGAGGTCGGGCGTTATCGTCCATAAAAACGAAGGAATTGCCAACAGCTGCGCGCCATAGTCTCACGTGAGGATGTAGAATCTCTCTGAGATACCTATCACCAGTCATCTTTCCCTCCACATGAATTAAATCTGTGCGATCATTTAACATGATACCATCCCAAAACATAGCACTTCCTCCTCTGAAGGGCGGCACGGGGCGAGCATGGGCAAGCTGAGCAACTCTCGTTGGATCCCGCCACACACGTATTCGATGGCTATCTTGTACCAAACAAATCCTTGTCTCGTCGGAAAAAATACACCGAATTCCAAAATTCTTCAGGCAAGGCCGCGTGTTCTTGAGGCCACTGTAGTCGGCGAACTCTGTGCTCAGGTTGTAGTCTGGGCACTCTTATTGGTCGGCGACACCTCAAACCTGTCGCAAGTATTCGTCTTCGTAATGTCGAGATCGATACTTGAACTCCTAACGCATGTCTCATATCTCTTTGGAGTGCTGGTATTGCCATGGTCGGGTTTCTTCGGATAGTTAAGTGGATATAGCGGTTCTGCCGCTGATTAGTAACACGCCTTCTACCGCTTCTAGGTCTATCACGAAGAGAATTGGTCTGGAGATACCGGCTCCATACACGAGACACATCACTTTACCAAACGCCAACTCTGTTTGCCACGAACTTTTGAGAATGACCTTCTTCAACTAAAGCCACTATTCTTGCACGGTCAATCTCACTTATGATTTGACGATTCATGTTTGCACTTAAAATCGTAAAAATCAAATGCCTTGAATGTTAAAATGATCGCACTAAAAATGTTATCTTACAAAAAAAACTGTAAACATCTGTATTTTGCAAAAAATATGGAACATATTGAAATGGTAAATATTGATAAACAGCCCAACAAAAATTTGTTAGCGAAAAAAAATTCCTTCGCATCCGAAGAAGGTGACGCAAAACTTTTGAATCTATGTGTAGTTTAACTTGATTTTCTATAAATGCGCAACTCCATCCTACTGTTCCAGCCGCTTTACAAAAACGTTTTGGTATACTTGCCGTAAAAGATATTGTGCGAACTTAAAGCTGTCGGCTCTTTGTTCGACTGTAATTAGATACGATACCGTCATAGTCCGCAATATAACTTAAAGGGGATATACGATTAGATAGCTGCATTAAAAATATTACGTCCACTATACAAAAAGGGATTGTGCATTGTTTTTTCTATTTTAGGTAAAATACATGATCTCTTGCTCTGTTTTTCCGTGCAAAAAAATTTGAAAGCTTTGACTACAGTTGGAAATAATTTGGATGGTCTCAATTGCACTGCTGGCATGAAAGTGTATTCAATGATTGCTATTATCACGATACATAGAAATATGTTTGATTTTGGATCGGCTATTAGTAACTCTTCTTATGTTGAACAGGTAATTATTGAAAACAAAACTTTAATTGCTAAATCCATCTAGATCCATCTCTAGCGTTCTAGAGAAATTCCATGAAATAGTAGTTCTTGGTCAAAAAAGCACTAGCGTCTAGGTGGTCACGCAGCATGGCTGCCGAACGAGAGCTTATTTACCCGAGTGGGCACCAACGTTGTCAAATTCAATTTATTGGAGCTCGGCACTCCCCAAATTTAGTAGTTGAGGTGCGCATGCGTCCAAGCAGCTTTTAACCTTCTTTTCGATGTGACTGAATGTGAAGCGTGAGCATATTGGCACAGTTGGTAGGGTACTGAGCTTACTACCAGGTTAGGACCTGGGTTTTTTTATTTCTTTTCTGATATTTTTATACAAAGTTACACCGGGTTTGGGCCTGGGTAGCCCCTAAATATGGTGTCGGTATGAAGCCAAATAATAGCTTTAATGATGTTAAATTGTGTCATCCTTGTACAAATTTCCCATTTGGTTATTTTCATTCATTGTATACAAGATTACGTATTTATTATAAACTGAAATTTGCTAATCGTAACATTAAAACGGAAAAATTACAGAAACAACACCCCAAACTAAGTATACTTAAACATTTGTAATCATCACTTTGTTAAACATAACAATTTAATCAATAATTCACTTTATCGAATCTTAAGCTTTAAAAAATGAATTATCCCTTAATTATGCCCTGAAAATTTGTACCGGATTGTGCCGTAAATCAGTAATACACGTGTTTAACCACACGACTGTCCCTCGTAACTGTTGTATTATGATAACAGACATGTAAGGCGCCAGAGAAAAGATGTACCAAAATTTTCAAACGTTCCGACGCAAGTGAATTTACTTGTCGGTAGTTAGTGTACGGTGGTTTAGACTAGGAACTCTAACAATAGTTCTGCAAAGGTTGTAGCAGAGAAAAACTTAGAAGCACGTACACAAAGCTACAAAAACTGCAAAGAACTCGATGTAATTTAGATATTCATCTAGAATTATTTTTAAATAACTTCACATAAAACTCAAATAAATTGATTGAACTGAAGATCCTACATTTACATGTCTGTATGTTTCAGATGTATTCGAATTTCGGTATAACTTTCATTCTAAATGGACCGATATTGGTAGATACGTTTTTTACAATCTCGGGATTTTTAGCGACCTATTTTTCTTTATACTATTACCAAAAAGCACAGAAAAACTATAATATCTTCAAACTTTATATCCACAGATATTTAAGGTGAGTTTTGAATTTGAAGATTTTTATTTTTATTCAAATTTATTATTTTTAGAATGGTATCTGTGTATGCTGTAATTTTGACTTTTTATTGTACACTTTTTGTAAAAATCGGAAACGGTCCTTTATGGCGAGAAAGAATTGAAATTGAACAGAAAAAATGTAGAAAAATTTGGTGGGCCAATTTGTTGTTTATAAATAATTACATCGGGACTTCCAATTACGTAAGAATTTTATGAATTAGTTGTTAAATTGTTACTTTATTGTTGTTTTCAGTGCATGTTTCAATCCTGGTACATGGCATGTGACATGGAAGCTTTCCTACTTATTCCTTTATTAAGCTTATTATATTTCAAAAAACCTATCTTAGGTATTTCATGTACAATTCTTCTAATCATTGGTTCTGCTATATCCACATTTATTACTATTTATATTTATGATGAAATGCCAATCTTGATACTGTATATGAAGTGAGTATTACAAAATATATTGACTGGATTACACAAAATTAAAATTATTTCTACACTCGAAATTTTATTATTGTAATTTTTTTCTTATTTATTTGAACTGTTTTTACCGTGGGATAAAATTATACGCTCACTATGGCTAATTATTATTGATTTATTGAAGAAACACATTATAATAAGCTCAATTTATTTACACACTACTTAATGTCTACTAATTTATCCACACTCGGTATAATCATTGTCCTAATTTATCTTCAACACTATTTATATTCACTATTCACACTCGAAAACCCGCGTATATATAGTCCTTCGCAACTCTAGAACCTTCTCGAATTAACGAATTCTATAACATTCGGGAATAAACCATTGTATTGCTTTGTAAGGACACTTCTAGAAGGCGCATTAGCCAAAATTTATAGTGTGCGACAGGACCGGCTTCTGAAACACTGAATTCGTAACATTATGTATTCAACTTAGTCTATTCTTACTTCAACCATCAAATTTAATTCTCTGCTGCATTTAGTTAAATCACTTTTAGGCACTTTCTGTTGAATTATTAACCATAAAAGTCTTTCCACGCGAGATCCGAACTTTATTACGGCCGTATAAAAGTCTGAATGTTTTCTCAAATATAGTCACATCTGCGAATTTGAGCGAGTAAAAATTTTTATTCAAAGAAACGAAAACTGATGAGAATTTCTCCTATAAAACAAATCTATCATGAACTGTGATAATGAAAATTCTTCAATATCGTTAAAAATTTAAAGACAATAAAACCAAAATATGTACAGGGTTGTTCATTGTTGTCATTTTCATAGGTTACTTTGATAAATTATCTTTTTCATAGTTACAGTAATTACTAAAACTCTAAAACGGTAGAAGGTAGGGGTAACGTATATATTTTTGGAATCGGAGAAAAAATTCCATTCCAAAAATATGAAAATATAGAGGGTGTCCCATTTAAAAAAGAACTATTATTTTCTGTATCCGCTTAAAATTGCACGCTGCTGAACTTTTTATAGAATATTGAGAAATTTCAGCTTTAACCCAACAACTTTTATATGAAACTTTTTTTTCTAAAAGTAATAATATCAATGATAGGGGGTGGGTAATTTATAATGAATAACCCTGAACACCAGGAGTTACGAGCTGGAGAAGCATCTACTTCTCGGGCTATATGCTCCCACTGACAATAATTGCTAAGATTTAGGTTAATTATAATTTTTTCTTATTAGCATGCTCCTGCACCCATCAGAAAATAGTACTTTCCTTAGAGTATATATCCCGGGTCATCTTAGAGCTAGTTCCTATTATATCGGAGCTCTAGCTGGTTACTTTAAATACAGAATGAATACCAAAAACTCTAAAATCCCCCAATTATGGGTACGGCTAGGATGGATATTTTGTGGACCTATAATGTTTGTGTCGTTACATGCAGGTTTCGTTTTTTATATTTATAAAGTCCAAATATGGTTTTCTGCGCTGTATGGTGCTCTTTACCACGTGGGATGGAGTTTGGGAATCGCTTGGATTGTGATTGCTGTATCTTCTGGTTACGGATGTAAGTGCAGTACTATCAAAAGATATATATTGTTACGTTACAAGCCCGATATTGTACGGAGCCGGCTCTGTACAAGCGATTTTGTACGAAATCCGCTCCGTACAGGTCATTTTGTACCAAGTCAATATTTGCTTCTCCTTCTGGACAAAATCGCTTATACAGAACCGGCTCTGTACAATTGGTACACCTAAGTTCGTACCATATGGGAAACTTTTTTATTATCAATTTTAGGGAAAAAACTTATTCTTGATAAAAAGTTCTGCATGTTCTAAAATCTAAATTACAATTATCAGATTTAAATTTTTTTTATTATTATACGAGGTTTCTCAAAAAATATGAATTTTACTCAAGAGTAAAGTACCTTTAAATTTGACAATATCGAAAAATAGTATGGAAAAAAGTTGATCAGAATTGAAAACTACGTTCAAATATGCATTTGCATTCATTTACATTGAAAAATAGATTTTGTGCTTGTTTAATATTGTTTCTATTTTCTTAATAACGCTACCATATTTGCGTAAAATTCTAACGCGTTCTGACAGTTACTAAATATTAAATAAATACTTTACTTTATTTAGCAAAGCTAGTTTCATTGTATGTAAGACAACATGTCCTCCCTTTTCTTTAAAAATTCAAGCAAATACCTTGGCGTTAAATTTTTAGTTATTTCAAAAACTAAAATTAAATTTGCTCCTTGAACCAGTTGATGAATATTTAAAAATTTCAAGTTTTGTAACATTTTATTTCAGTAACCTGCTCAATAGTTTCAGAATTAATTTGTATTACAATGTTTGAGTCACTGAATTTCTTACAGTTGTATCTTGTACCAAGAACCATACACTTTGTTCTACTAGGGTTTAGTTATAACTTTTTGAAGCAAAGCCAGTTTTTCAAAATATTTAATTCTTCATTTATTGTTTCTGAAATTATCTCAAAGTTGGTTCCTGATACTGACAAAACTGTATCATCTGCATAAAGATTAACAAAACAGTGTTTTAAGTACTTACTAATGTCGTTTATGTACAGTAAAAGAATAAAGGGCCCAAACATCAAACATTTATTAGTTTGTCATTTAAAATAAATAAAATGTCAATGATTTAATGGAAGAAGCCAAAATATTGGGGAAAATAACATTGGCCACTTTTTGCAATGTCCTCGACGGGCGAGAACGGGGTTTAAGGTAAACATATTGATACCTACGGATATTCCCATTACAATGAACTTCAAATCATCGAAAAATATTAATTTTTGAACGAGTTACGGAAGAATTTGTCCGCCGGTTAATTTTATAGACGGTAGCATTTATAGAGGTAGTGCAGCCGCGTAAGCGAGGGGACGTTTGGATGCGATTATCTCGAAAACTATTGCATTCTGGAAAAAAATGATAGGGACCATTTTTGTAGATAATTTAACGACCTTCACTTTTTACCCGAACAAAAATTTTTCAAATTGCATATTTCGGGAGATAATGGCGGGAAACCGTTTTTAGGGTGGCTTAGGGGCCATTTTGGACCCTTAGCCAAGGCGCAATCTTGGTGAACTTTTTCTCCCTTCGAAGTACCTGTCAAGACCTACAAATGAAGCCAAAAAAGGTCATTGGAAAAATATATATTGATAGGTTTGCCTATTTTCAGGTCTTCAGTTACTGGACTAAGTATAATTTTTATTATTGTATCTAGAGATACATTTCAAAAAACAATACATTTTTTTATATAAATAAATAAAATCGTATATTTGAACATAGCTTTCAGTTCTGATCACCTTTTTTCGATATTATCAAATTTAGAGGTAAGTACTTTACTCTTAAGTAAAGTTCATATTTTTTGAGAAACCTCGTATAATACTAAAAAAAATTGATACCTGATTATTGAATTTTAGATTTTAGATCATGTAGAATTTTTTATGAAGAATAAATTTTTTTCATAAAATTGATAATAAAAAAGTTTCCCATATGGACACAATTTGATTTTAGATTGGGTTAATCTGGTACTATCTTGGTCACCTTTGGTGATTCTTAGCAAGCTCACTTACACAGTTTACTTATGTCATGGTATTATACAAATGTATTCAGCTGGTACTATAAGAGAACCTGTTTATACCAGTACTTTCAACTCGGTAAGTTTGTTGACTGTACAAAATTGGTCATAACCTTAAAATTATTCTTTTTAATACTTCACAGATTCATACAGCTGCTGGAGATATCATATTAGCTTATTTACTGGCTTTGATTCTGTCTCTATTATTCGAAGCTCCGATGATTGCATTAGAAAAGCTAATGTGGAAAGGTTAGTGCCATCTTTTTAGGTATCTAATATGGAAGCGTTTGGTTTTTAGGTAAAAATGTAGAGTCGGTAAAAAAAGACGAACAACAGCAACCATGAAATTATTTATAACTGAACACTAGTTTAACGATCAACAGCACTTTCATTTGTTCTACTTGTCAATAATAGATCTGGTACAAATAATGTAGGTACCGAAAATATTCAGTTACCACACCTAGTTATGTTATTATTAAAAGATATGAGAAAAATTCGATTTTTATTTATTATTAATAGGAAAATTTAACCATAAACTATATCTTTATAGTTAGGAGGCGAATGCGAATAGGGGATTTTTCGGGAATACTCAAGCGTGGCAGTTGAAGATATGAGACCTTAGACCTAATAGAACAACTTTGGAAAGTTTTAGCTCTTTATGTAGTGTATAGTAGTATTTATATCATTCAATAGCCTGTTGATCCTTAAATTGTTTTTTGGACGTATCGTGAGCAAAACGAAGTGAAGAACTCAAGCAAAAAAGAGGAATGTGCCATAAACATGTAATACAGACTGAGCGCTTCACAGTCTTGCGTTTAGTCTTGGTCTTGCATAGTTGGTCTTGGTATTAGTCTTGTTCTTGTTCATTCTGTCTTGGTCTTGGTCTTGCGAGTCGAAGAATGGTTTTGGTCTCGGTCTTGGTCTTGCTTTTTCGCAAGACCAAGACCAATTTTGCTCATCACTAGAAATTACTTTATCTTTCGATTTTGCCAGGTCTCGACGGCGCTCGAGAATGTCTCCATTTAGCGACCTCGCCTCCCTAACTATTAGCAGTCTTTTTATTACAAAATATCAGGAGACACAGGCCAAGTCGAACAAAAACAACAAAAAAGGAAAGTCCTTGTTATGTTTTACATACTATATTTGTGATATAAAATATATAGACTGTTTTAAAACTTTTTTCCGCATTTTCTAGCATAGTGATGAGCAAAGCAAGACCAAGTCTCGGATAGTCTTAGCCTTAGTCTTCCTTATTCGGCCTTGACTTTGTTCAAATCGTCCAGTACTGGTCTTGCTTTTTCGCGACACCAAGATCAAGGCCAATTTTCCTCATTACTATTCTAGCTTAGTTAATTTTCCTCATGGTAAAACTTGGTGGTGAAAAGACCCATCATCTATACGATTATTTTTGTGCTAAATAAATTTCTTCTACGGCACTGGAACTTGTCGCAGCGTTAAGCGGCCTACGTTATCTATGTGGTCCAGTTTCGTCTATATTAAAAGTAATCTCCTTGTAAGCCCTTGACCAGTTCTTTCATTTATCTGTGCTAATAGTATGATTATTTTTTGTACCTAACCTTACAAAACTGTCTCAGAATGTTCCAGCTTT
>CAJUYI010003780.1:1826-21392 GCA_910591695.1 Galerucella pusilla | reverse complement strand
TCTTGCAAGGCGGAACGTGGTGCGGCTAGAATGGATTCCAGCCCACTGGCGGATGCACTGGCTGCGGAAGAGGCGGCAGCTCCTTTCTGCGGCCCGGGCCCGACAAAAAATACGCAAGGAGACGAAGAAGTGGCTGAGGAACCAGCACCTCGTTCATTGGAATGCTCTGCAGGGTCCTAGACAATCCAAACTTCTACTGAAGGCATGGACTGATGGTCACGCCAGGGCAGCTACTGAACTACCAAGGAGTAGGGAGGAAAATGAGTTTTAACAAAACAAAAAGAAAAATTTCACCATTTAAATTGATCTATTTCTATTAGATTCAACTACAAATTATTTTGTATCAAAACCACACCTCAGAATCTAAAAAATCTTCAACTATCTTTTCTAATTTTTTTCTATAAGCTGCAGTATTTTCTAGTTGTATAGCTTTGTGTGCTACATTTTCTTTATCTCGGAAATCAGCTAATACGTCTCCTAAATTGAGCGATCCCAATTCTAAGGATGTTACAGCTGAACAGAATCCATAGAAAGAATACCTTTGCCAATGGTCGAGGAGTGTATCGAATGAAAATATTTCTTCAGCGTCGCATCCTAATGTTTTTAAAAAGGTAGACAGCTCTTCATAATAATATTTTAGGTAGTTGGAAACGTTGGAAAAGTATTGATGACCGTTACTGGTGAAGTAAAATTGGGATAGATCGATTACAGGGGAATGGAGACCGGATGCTTGAAAACCTTCCAAAGCTACGTCAGTCGCATTTTCCTCCTAAAAGTAATTAGTCATTAATATCTATTTTTTTATACGATAAAGCCTCTTGAACTGAAGATAAAATATTTTTTTTATTGTTGTTTGAAGTAGATATTCTAGATAAATTGATAATTGGTTGAATTGAGCTGTGCGTTATGTAAACATAAATTTAAATGTACAGGGTGATTCACGCAAGTATGCCATAGTCAGTGCTTTTTTTTTTAATGAAACGCCCTGTATATTTGCATATTTTTGAAATCCTCTTAATAAACCGACTCCAACAAACTAAATAATGTAGGGTCAACTATGAATTATACAGGGTGAAATTTTAAAATTAATAATTTATTACACTTGAAATATTGGTACTTTTTTAAATTAGCTTAATATGGATTTATCAAAAATCTAAACTAACTTGTAATTATTAGACGTATTTGTATATTAAACAAAACCTGTTACGCCCATGAATTTTATCATAAATACCTAAAAACGCAAATAATTAGACAAAATCGGTAAATAATGTGGATTGTTTTCTATTCTGTCAGTTGTTGATGTATTGACAGTTTATACTAAAAAAGTAAAATCTTTGTCAAACACTCTTTCCTTGTCGACATAAAAATGAAAATTTAACTGAGACTCACCGAATTGAGATTTTAATGATGATCGGGTACGGGGATAACTGCAGAAGTCAAGTTGAAGTGGCAAACTTATTTAATCACAGGTATCCCGAATTGCCTAATATTTCACAAAGTACTGTGTCTAAAATTCATGCACAATTCAGAGACCTTTGACATGTCAAACCATTGAAAAGAAAACCACACTTCGTTGAAGATGATGTGAAAGTGGATATTTTGTTAAGTGTCGAGGAGAATCCAACTTCAAGTACACGTCAAATTGCTCGTGAAAATAATGTTAGTCATACAACTCTTCTAAGATGTCTTCATAAAGAAAAACTTCATCCTTACAAATTAACTTTTGTGCAGGAGTTAACAGAAGACGATCCAGATCGTAGAATGGATTTCTGCGAAAGATTGATGAATAAGCTGAACAGAAATGAGATAGCTCTTGGAACCATTCTTTTTTCTGACGAATCAACATTCACATTGAATGGAGAGGTAAACCGAGAGAACTGTGGATATTGGTTAGCAGAGAATCCTAATTGGATGCGTGAGACACATACATACCCTCAAAAGGTGAACGTTTGGGCCGGTATCATAGGCGACCATATTATTGGTCCTATATTTATAGATGGAAATTTGACAGCTGAAAATTATTTAAATATGCTTAGAAATGAAGTTATTCCTGCATTGGCAAACTTATATCCCAACGCAATAGATCCTAGCTTACCGAATGAAAATGTTTGGTTCCAGCAAGACGGGCAACACCCCATTATGCTTTAATGGTAAGAACTTATTTAGATGAAATCTTCCCCAATAAATGAATTGGACGAAGAGGTACTATTGAGTGGCCAGCTAGATCGCCAGACCTTACGACTTTAGATTTTTTTCTGTGTGGTTATCTCAAGAACAAAGTATATGCAACACAACCAACTAGCATTGTAGATTCCAAAAACAGAATAACTACAGAAATACGGAATATTTCACCTCAAACTTTAAACAAAGTTAAGGCGGAGTTCTATATATAGGAGACTGTGCTATTGCCAACAACTAGGTGGAGAACATTCTAAGCATTCATTTTAATGTATTAAAATCAAATACATCAGGTATTTTATGAATGTGTTTAATAACTGTAAAAATAAAAATTTCACCCTGTATAATTCATAATTGACCATACATTATATAGTTTGTTGGAATCGGTTTATTAAGAGGATTTCAAAAATATGCAAATATACAGGGTGTTTCATTAAAAAAAATAACACCGACTATGGCATACTTGCGTGAATCACCCTGTATATTTACCTTTATGTTTACATGACGCACAACTCAATTCAAAAGTTGACGTGTCTCGGCATTTTTTATAATATTCTAAAATAATGACATGAAACACTGAAGAGAAAAAAAATGAGAATAAACAAAGATAAAACCAAGGTGATGACCATAGGAGGCGAAGAAATAAATATAACGATAGATGATATAAAAATAGAACAAGTAAAAGATTTCAAATATCTAGGTGTAACGATAGACGAAAAGGGAAGACAAGAAGCAGAAATTAACAACAGAATCGAGAAAACCATAAAACTGTACTATACAATGAATAAGAACTTCATCAATAAAAGAGAAATTTCAAGACAGACAAAACTAAAAATATTCAAAACAATATATAGACCAGTATTAACATAATATGGATGTGAATCCTGGATATTAACAAAAAAAATCAAAAGTAGAATACAAGCAACAGAAATGAAATACCTGAGGAGAGTTATAGGACTGACAAGGAGAGATAAAATAAGAAATACATGAATAAGAGAAGAACTAGACATAGAAGACATTATTTCATTTATAGAACAAAAACAATTAGGATGGTGGGGACACATACAGAGAATGCCAAGCAATAGACCTGTGAAACAAATTTATGAAGCGAAAACACAAAACAAGAGAAGAAGAGGAAGACCTGAAAAAACCTGGAACGACATGATAGGAAAGATTCCACAAGAAAGAAATAAACAATGGAATGAAGCAAAGACACTGACTAGAGACAGAAAAGGATGGAAAAAGTTCATGAAGCAACAATAAAATGATAACCCGACACCCTGAGGGTATATATATATAAAATAATGACATAAAGAGTTTTATTCCATAAGTGGTTTCCACACTGTATGTATTTCTAGATACAATAATGCAAATTTTACTGTAGTTACGTGTAATATAGGATGCTCTGACAAACTAATGAATGTTTGATAGCTACAAATGTTTGACAGTAACTGTCAGAACGTGTTAGAATTCTACGCAAATATACGAGCGTTATTAAGAAAATAGAAACAATATTAAACAAACACAAAACCTATTTTTCGATTTAAATGGATGCAATTGCATATTTGAACATAGTTTTCAGTTCTGATCAACTTTTATTCATAACATTTTTCGATATTGTTAAATTTAAAGGTACTTTACTCTTGAGTAAAGTTCATATTTTTTGAGAAACCATGTATAATACTAAAAAAAATTGATACCTGATAATTGTATCTTAGATTTTAGAACATGCAGAACTTTTTATGAAGAATAAGTTTTTTTCCTAAATTTGATAATAAAAAAGTATCCCATATGGTGCGAACTTAAGTGGACATTGTGTATATATATATATATACATTAATAACCTTAAAAGCCCTTAATTTATATTTTTTCTGTTTCAAATTATTGTTTGGTGCGTACCTGATATTTCAGCAAAATATTATCTAGATGACAATTCCCATGGACCAGAACCGAATTTTTTACTGTTTTATCAAGAATATCTTTGATCTTGTCGCCATTAAAACGCTCCAGCGCTTCTTCGAATTTTTTCAACAAATCCAGTCTCATGAGCAACTTCAAATTGAATTTCAGTTTTTCCAATCGGGAGTTAAAAAACTGCGCCACCTCCAGCATATCTCTATTTATTAAAACGCAATGTCCAAGTACTTCATCAAATTTTTCTTGATGTAAATAACGTAAGCCAAAGGAAATTCCGTGAAACTTCGCGATATTTTTCAATACTAGCTTGTAATTATCCTCGTTTAGTTCTCCTTGTATTTTTTTATAACCATCTTTTTCCAAATTTTCAATTAGTATCACTGCAGTTCCATTTTCTTTGAAAATGTTGTAACATTTTGGAAAAGCTGTTAATGGATTCTGGATTTTTAAGTACTTCTGCAAGTCTAAAAATAAGGGGATAATGTTTTTCAATACATACTCCTCTCGTTTAAAAACTTCCAAAACTTTTTCACTCTCTCCCAAATTCGCTGCTAACTCTAAATCTTGAGGTACTCCACGTTTAGTTGCTTTTACGTTAACCAATACACGATTTACTTCTGTGGAAGCTTTTACTGCAATTTTTACATCTTCAAATTCATCTGCAGATAATATTTTTCTTATAACTTCTTCGATATTTACACCAAAACGGTTTTCAGTCATTTTATATGAAAAAAAAACCTCGAGCTATTATTGCAACAGATTTTTTTAATGTGAGAATAAATATTTTTATGATACTTTAAAATAATTGATTTATAATCTACCCACTTGGTCTACACAATAGATATTATCAATTGTAAACAGAGACAGAAACAGAACAGTCTAATACTATGGCCTGGTAATAAAAATGTCTACTCAAAACTTAAAGTAATGCTTCAAACATTTTAAATAATTGATCCCCCAATGATTTTCTCCACCACATTAAGAAAAAACATATTTTTTTTAACTTTTAACCTTGGACCTACTTTATAAATATGTATTCGATATATTTGATGTAGAAATCAAGCAAATTATATATAATTCCCTATATCAAATACTATTTGGAAAGTCAATTTAGATAATGGTAATCTAAACGCTAATCAAACTTAGGGTAAGTACTTAAATTTGATATTTTCGACGTACTGAATATCATTAGTATGATTCATCAACTATTGTTAAACAAATTGATACATATTATTCACTTTTATATGAATATAAATTCACCAAATATTCTAAAAATTAAAACTCCAACTTTTCGGTTATCGTAAATATTTAACAATATTGTTATTATTCCCTGACCTATATATTCCTTCACCCTTTCTCCCTTTCCCACAATATTCCTTGTAGCTCGAAAATTCAGTGGCTGTTATATCCGTACCAAATTATTTGTGCTTGGCCTCAGACTACATCGCTTGTGCTATCTAAATCTGGCCAGAACTGAGTCATCCGCTTTGTTGCACGCATTTAGATAAAACTGTAAACCCCTTTGACGGCCTGTTAAGTTTTACTGTTATTGCAATACCAATTTAATATCGCGAATAAATCCATTTTTTGTGTATTTATGATATATAAAGGTTTATTTTGAAAATCTCTTAATTAATTGTTAATTAATTGTATTGAAAAGTTCATTACCCACCACTGATTGCTTTCGAAATTTCTGCTAAATTAGGTAAATAATAATGTAAATGATCTGGCTGCGGTTGGGACTGATCTCGCTCTTCTTACACTCATTGATTGTCCCTTTAATCTAATTTAAGGGTCCAAAGGACTGACAATTTAGCAAATTCCAGGTCAAGCGATTGAGTATCTCTGACCATTACAATGTCTCATCCCATTTATTGCAAACCTTGGTAAATTACTTACACAGAAAAGAAGATTATTGTTTATTTTTTATACAGCGTGAAGAAGTGAAAGGAAATAAAGAAGTTATTTTACATATTTATAGACAACACTAAAACCTTTGAATGACATCTTGCAAGTACTAGCACTATTATGTACGGTATTATTGTCACATTTATATTTTTTAATGGCTTTTATCATGCTTTTGTTCTTCCCCTTCCTACTTTATTTAATTTTAATACGCACGCCTATGCTAATTTACTTATATCTCTGTTAAAAGTTGGAATATTCACTGTACAAGTATCATTATCCATAAGGAAACGACTAGGTTTATTAAGTGAATTTATATTACAAGCCTTAATAATTAAATAAACATATATATTCATTAAAACTATATTATATACTAGTTTTAATTTATTATAACCTTATTGCAATTACATTTACATGTAATACTATTATTTATATGTATTTAAAATAAAGGATATCAGTAAATATCTTCAGAATTAATTTGTATTTTAATTTTTGCTAACAAAAATAGCAGATTATCGACTGTAAATTGAAATTTGCCGGTTTTTGTTTGAATGACTTTTTTCCAAGGCGCTAGAAGGCGCTGTATCAGGTGAAGAAAGTATATATCCGTATGTGTGTTATCTATGGTGGACGATCGTACTGTCATATTAGTTTGTTTTGGTGCTTTGTTGTTATTGTGAAAATTTCCGAGTTTAAAATGAATATTTGGAATAATGAAAGATTAATTTACTTTATTAATGGTGTATATTCACACCCTGAGTTGTGGAATGTGAAATCCAGAATTTATAAAGTGCGAAATGATTGAAAATATTGATGGGCTGCTATCGCCGAAAAATTTGGTAATCAAGAAATGAAATTCAGAAGCAAAAAATGAGTAGAAAGATAAGATATTTTTATCATTTATTTAAATTTTGTTTCAAGTTGTTATTAAAAGCAACTCAACAGTCGATATTCTTGAAAAATTTTCAAAAAACTTATTATCAAGACGTATTTCTTAGCTTATGGCGTGAGTTGCAGTAATGTCAAAATTTTCTTTTAAAACAATAATTCTAGTTATCCATGCAATAATTCTTTCGTGTTCGTCAGCCATTTTAGCTCAGTCTATGTAGCCCATCCACGATACAAATTAATTTCTTACAGTCTTCCATAATGTTGCACACAATATTTTCTGCATTGGAAATGTTTTCATAATGACTGGGCTATGCTGCAAAAAATATTGTATCCACATTGTAGTAAAACTATTGTCAGTTTTTTTCGATGACAAAATCTAGTATAAACCGGTACGGCTAACAACAAAGCACTAGAATTTTATAGTATTTATTCTTAATACGCGTTTTACGGTCGATTGTTTAGTATATCGGGCGTGTGTTTTTCTAAAAAGACTTATTATGAGTGATTATTGTGACTTTTCGGTGGAAAGTGATGGTTTTACGGACAGTTTCATGGAAATCTTGGTGCTGCAGGAAAAATGTATTTCGTCGAGGATGTTTGGTAAGTTTTATTAATAATTATTGTTAACTTCTTGTTATAGGTATATCTGAAATTCTCTTGATAGTTTTCCTGTTTTTTCTTGATAATAATTCATGTAGGTACTTTAACATCTAACACACATTGTCTGGAAAACTGCAGCATACCTACTAAAGAGTAAATTTACTCACGTCAAGTGAATCAATATTGTTTTATTTAACTAAATTAAACATTGTTTCCAGTGAAATTTATGACAAGTCATTACGCCTCTGAAATTATTTGCCATTCGTGGAAAATTTGCTTAATGTCTTCTGCCCATTTGATGTAAGATCGCAAGGAATATTATAAGCTCAGACTAATATTATTTGCTCTCTATGGAAATCTAATTTTAAATGAGACAAACTAGTTCTGAACAATTTTAATGAAGTGAAAATATATGTCAATACTTATTTTATCATCCAATAAATTGTCCTAACTCAATATCACAGTGAATTTTTATCTTAGAGAAGGTATTTTAATTGGTAAAGTGCTTTGAGTAATCTTCTCTATATATCAAATTAGAGCGAAATTGGTATGCGAGTCAAAGAGCTTGTTAAAATTTATTTTAACTTTCCGGTTCCGACACAAGTTCGTCTAAATTACTTTAGAATTTTCTTTTTTGTCTGCTTTTATAATTACTTACTCTAACTTAAGATTCAAAAATATACCTATGGTTCTTGAATTTCTTGGTTACTCCAAACTATGTTATTATTCTACCAGAAAACTTGCAGAAATAACCCTGTACTAAGCCTCTATGTGTCTGATATTGCTGTTGTGTTTGTTTTGATGTATATTTCGTCATATTATATGGAAAGCGGAGATTCTTGTGTTGACACAACCTCCCTCAAGTGAAGGGAATATGCATTAATCGTGGATAAAGTGTCATAGATTCAAGTGTCTGTACTCGATGAATGTACATATTATGTATATTGGAAAATTCTTAGCCTACTATGAAATCAAACGAAATTTCAATGTCAAAATATTTTATTACTCAACATATTCTCCTCTTAATTGGATGCATTTATTGCAGCGAACCTGCAACGTCTCTAGATCTTTAAAGAAAGATGTTTCTTCTTGCTCTGCAAACCAGACCTCCACAGCTTTCATTATCTCCTCGTTGGAAGAAAATTTACGACCTTTTGAACTTTTTTTCAGTTGAGGAAAGAGATGATAGTCGGACGGAGACCACATCCTTTTTCTTTTAATTTATTGCGTAACTGTGGTTTACTTTTTTGACGTCCAACTTCACACAGACACTTCTAACGAGTTATTGTTCGTTGCTATGGTAACGCAATATTTTGTTTATCCATGGAACTGGTATAGGCTAACTAAATATCAATACACCCTCGTATATGATGGTGCTAAATAAAGTGTTTTGGGATACCAAATTTCCTGCACAACATTCTCGAAACTATTTAATATGCCCATGGAAATCAATCTTCCTAAAGCGATAGTCAATTTGTAAAGAAAAAAAAACCGTTTAGAATTATGTTCAAATTTTGATTAATTTACGTACTTTTCGATAAATTATTGAACTAATATCTCGCAAAATTGTTAAATTGTAAAAAGTTTGCTGTTATAATTCCATGTAGCTTCAGTTTGAAACGATGCCTTAGTAGACTCGTTAATTTTTCAAATGTTTAGACATTTTTAATTTACAGCCATCTTCTTACGTCGAGATATTAATTTGACTAAAGTAGGGGTAATTTATCAGAGCGAAAATGTTATTTTATTAGTCATAAAATAATAAAAAGGATTGAGTGGTTGTACGGGAATGGTAATAACCTTCCGAAAATAGCCAGCTGAATAAATAATAAGTAAGAAAAAGAAAGGTTCAAGTTGTACAGTTGACTGAAAAGTTTTGTAACTAACAAAAGTATTTAGTATTTAAAGGGCCATTAATATTCTCAATAATTAATAAAAATAAAATTCTTAATGTATCTCGATTGGTAGACTCCGTTTACAAATTTTACAACTATTTGACTCGTTATATCCGAGGTTATATCTCAGAAACGGTGGCTCTAAGAAAGAAAAGTATTGGTACATTTTTTATAAAGAATTTTCTGTTCTACAATTTTTGTTTGAGACAATTTTATGGAAAAAAATTTATGTGCCTTTGCTATTCTTTTTTGGTCTAATTTGCGTTGGTTCTTCTTGTGTGAAACGGAGTCTAATAGACCTTATATCATTACTTTTGTTGGTTAAATGAATATAAATCTTTTATTATTAATCTAAACGATATACAGTGTGGAAACCACTTATGGAATAAAATTATTTGTCATTATTTTAGAAAATGATAAAAAATGCCGAGACACATCAACTTTTGAATTGAGTTGTGCATTATGTAAACATAAATTTAAATGTACAGGGTGATTCATGCAAGTATGCCATAGTCGGTGTTTTTTTTTTAATGAAACACCCTGTATATTTGCATATTTTTGAGATCCTCTTAATGAACCGATTCCAACAAACTAAATAATGTATGGTCAATTATGAATTATACAAGGTGAAATTTTTATTTTTACAGTTATTAAACACATACATAAAATACCTGATGTATTTGATTTTAATACATTAAAATAAATGCTCAAAATGTTCTCCTCCTAGTTGTTGGCAATAGCACAGTCTCCTATAGAACTCCTCCTTAACTTTGTTTAAAGTTTGAGGTGAAATATTCCGTATTTCTGTAGTTATCCTGTCTTTGAGGTCTATAATGCTAGTTGGTTGTGTTGCATATACTTTGTTCTTGAGATAACCCCACAGAAAAAAAATCTAACGGCGTAAGGTCTGGCGATCTAGCTGGCCACTCAATGGTACCTTTTCGTCCAACCCATATATTGGGGAAGATTTCATCTAAATAAGTCCTTACCATTAAAGCATTATAACGGGGTGTTGCCCCGTCTTGTTGAAACCAAACATTTTCATTCGGTAAGCTAGGATCTATTGTGTTGGGATATAAGTTTGCCAACGCAGGAATAACTTCATTTCTAAGAATATTTAAATATAAGACCAATAATAAGGTCGCCCAAACCTTCACCTTTCAAGAGTACTGAGTATGTGTCTCACGCATCCAATTGGGATTCTCTGCTGACCAATACTACAGTTCTGTCGATTTACCTCTTCATTCAATGTGAATGTTGATTCGTCAGAAAAAAGAATGGTACCAAGAGCTCAGCTTCAGCTCATTCATCAATCTTTCGCAGAAATCCATTCTACGATCTGGATCGTCTTCTGTTAACTCCTGCACAAAAGTTAATTTGTAGGGATGAAGTTTTTCTTTATGAAGACATCTTAGAACAGTTGTATGACTAACATTATTTTCACGGGCAATTTGACGTGTACTAGAAGTTGGATTCTCTTCGACACTTAACAAAATATCCACTTTCACATTATCTACAACGAAGTGTGGTTTTCTTTTCAATGGTTTGACATGTTCAAGTTCTCTGAATTGTGCATGAATTTTAGACACAGTACTTTGTGAAATATTAGGCAAATCGGGATACCTGTGATTAAATAAGTTTGCTACTTCAACTTGACTTCTGCCGTACCCGATCATCATTAAAATCTCAATTCGGTGAGTCTCAGTTAAATATTTCATTGTTATGTCGACAAGGAAAGAGTGTTTGACAAATATTTTACTTTTTCAGTATAAACTTTCAACACATCAACAACTGACAGAATAGAAAACAATCCACATTATTTACCGATTTGAAACAATCCACATTATTTACCGATTTTGTCTAATTATTGGCGTTTTTAGGCAATTTTTAGGTATTTATGAAAAAATTCATGGGCGTAGCAGATTTTGTTTAATATACAAATACGTCTAATAATTAATTAGTTTAGATTTTTGATAAATCCATATTTAGCTAATTCAAAAAAGTACCAATATTTCAAGTGTAATAAATTATTAATTTTAAAATTTCACCCTGTATAATTCATAATTGACCATACAATATTTAGTTTGTTGGAATCGGTTCATTAAGAGAATTTCAAAAGTATGCAAATATACAGGGTGTTTCATTAGAAAAAAACAACACCGACTATGGCATACTTGCGTGAATCACCCTGTACATTTAAATTTATGTTTACATAACGCACAACTCAATTCAAAAGTTGACGTGTCACGGCATTTTTCATAATTTTCTAAAATAATGACATGAAGAATGTACTGTACAAATCCGCGTTAATAGAAAAATCTTTATTATACACAAATCCAATTTCAAGCGGCCTTGGTCATTATATTTTATAATGACTTCTTAGAGCCATCAACGTCGCGTATAATTTCATGATCAATAGAATAGCTATAAAAAGTTTAATAACGTTTCATTTCGAGTCTCTAACCCCTTAATGATTTTATGTACTTATCTTTAGAACTTCTTGATACCATTAGATTGCAACTCATTATTTTCTATGCGTGGTAGATATCCACGAGGTATCTAATGACTCTATAAAAATAGTAAATTGTGTTTCTAACATTTTCCTGGACTACTGTGATGATTGCTTGTGGCGGAGCCAGAGAATGGAACTTTTCCCACGTGGTGAAATTAGGTATACAGTGTGAAACAGCCAAATGGAAGAAATTATATAGAGTGTGCCGCGTGACCAACTTTCCTGTATATTTATTTTTTGTAATTTAATAGGATAATCAAATTATATTGGACAGTATTTTTTTTAAATAAGCGATTGAACTGTTTTATTCAGTCTTAATTCCTTTAATTAGGAAAATTCACGTTCATATAACGAGAAATACAAAGAAAAACGTTGAAGTATCATTGGAATGAAAACTGGAAACAAAAAGACGCGAATCCTTATATTTATGTTTGAGAATGTTGCCAGGAGCCTAAATAAACTGTATATATTTAAAAAACAGTAAAGAATATACACTAATTTTCAATTCTGTTCAACTTTTTTTAATTCCATTTTTCGATATTGTTAAATTTAAAGGTACTTGCATGCCTATTTTTTCAAAAAAATATAAACTTTACTTTTAAAACGACTTTAAAAATTATAAAATTTGAAAGTCCGCCAAAACGCGCTTTACGTCATAAAGATGGCATGGCATGGCATGGTGTGACGTTATTTGTTTACGTTCTTATTCGTGTATCACGCTCTGAGTTCTTGTGACCTAATTTGTTTCTGAAAGCTTTAAAAATGGATAAAGCCGAAAAAAAAACTTTGTATTCCAAGTATTGCATTGTTCCAGTGAAATAACTTATCGAGAATGCCGAAGTCGTTTTTAAAAAGATTTATTTTTACAATTTATCAAATTCTACAAAAATTATTTTATTAAATTATGATCTTAACTGTATGAGAAACAAAAAGAATCTAACGAGATTGTTAATAACTGAAAACAAGTGTTCATAGATAAGGAAATATAATATTATATAATATGCTGTAGTTGCAGTCAGCACTTTTCTTAGATTACACCAGTGAAGGAGTGAGGTAATTAGTGTGTAAATCAACGTCTATTAAAATTCCAGACAAAATATTTGTTACTGTACCTGGTGGTGCAACCTAACCTAACCAAAACTAAACTTACGAGAAGGGTATTACTTTTGTTTGTGAAGACCATTTTAATGTAAGTACCTACCTCTATGCTGGTAATTTTTATTCTTAAATAGTTTCAGGTTATGTACCTATATGTCTAGGAATCAACCATAAAAACATAATTTTCTTACAACCACACATCGAAATATGGTTGGTATATATTATATAAATAAAACATAGTTTCAATCGTACTTACGATAATGCTTTAACTCCTCTTATTTCCTCTGCATTAAAGCAGCTGTTTGACTTCATAAATTCAAGCAGCATAAATGAGTCTACTTTGGGCAAGTTATCAGTTTGTGCTTTTACAAAACCTTCGCTAGCCCTATCTTTACTCACAAAATATGAAAGAATCGTCACTGAACACTGAACTAGTAAATAAAATATATTCTTCCAAAAGTTTTAAAATATCCTCGGAAATATCCTCGGAAATATCGAATATTTATGTCCACTTTCCACTTTACGTTGACTTTTAGAAATAAAAAAAGCACACACAAACACGTAATGGCCTCAAACAAACATATAAATGATATTTTTACGTCGATGAAGCAATTAATAGTTGATTAAAATACAATATATACACACAACTACTCATAACCTCGGAAATCCTCGGGTTGTGGTCGGAAAGTGCATTGAAATTTGAATTTTATTTTAAAATTTGGGAGTAATTTCCAATGGAAACTGGTATTTTTCCTATTATTAGTAATTTTAGATATCATGTAATATTTTATTTTGGTATAGGTATGTAGATGACATATTAACGTGTTTTGTTGGTAGTGAACGACAATTAAATATGTTTTTCAATTATATTAATAATTTACATCCAAAAATTAAATTCACACTAGAAGTTGAAGAAAATAACTCAATTAATTTTCTTGATTTAAAAATTCAAAAAGTCAATAATGTACTGGACTTTTCAATTTACAGAAAACCAACACATACTGATGTGACTATACCATATGATTCCAACCACCCCATGTCACATAAACTAGCAGCATACAATTCGATGATTCATAGAGCATTTTCGGTTCCTATGAACAAATTTAATTTTGATAGAGAAATTAATACAATTAAACAAATAGCCACATCCAATGGTTATCCTTTACATTTAATAAATAAATTACTTAATAAAAAAGAGAAAAAGATGGCGTTACAACTAATATTTCCTAAACAAACTAAAGAAGTAACAAATTACAAAACCATCACTTATGCTGGTAATATTTCCAATAATATTTCAAAGATAATATCTTCAGCAACAAATATAACAATTTCTTTTAAAACAGGAAACAATGTAGGTAGAAATTTGCTAAATGTAAAAACAAAAATAACCCCATTAAGAAAATCTGGGATATACAAACTTAAATGTCCGGATTGTAATGCTGTCTATCTTGGTCAAACCAGTCGTAATTTTGAAATTAGGTACAATGAACACTTACGAGCATACAGATTAAAACAACCAGATAAATCACATTATGCAAAACACCTACTTGACACTAAACATTCAGTAACACCTAACACAGAACCAGAAATACTACATGTTTGTGATAAGAAGCAAGAACTGGACTTCCTCGAAGAATTAGAAATTAGAAGACACTTAACAGACCCACAATATGAAGTCCTCAATGAACAGCTGAATCTAGGAAGTTCTCCATTATTAAACTGTCTTCTTAAGTAATAATTGTAAAGATCAGCAGATATAGTTTTCCTGGTTTCCTATATCATTGCACAGTTATACTGATCTTAAATGGGACAAAGATATCCAGAATATCCCCATAGGGCTAATAATATCAAAGCTACTATTTGTAAAATCTTCTTCTTTTTTCTATTCATATATATTAAGTCAATCACTAGATAGGGCACTATTTGGACTAGCCAAATATATATCAAGTATACATCATGTCAAAAGTAACTTCTGTCATTCTGACGATGATATATTTATCGAAACAATTGTCAATAATTTACTTGCAATTTACACAGTTTTTCAAATATATTGTGGAGTCATTTAGAAACAGTTAGTTTCATTTAAAACCATATCATATTTACTATTATAAATTAATATCCAAGCCAAATATGAAATATTCGTGTGCTCTATTGTATTTTAGATTTTAGAGCATGCAGAGCTTTTTATGCAGAATAATTTTTTTTCCTATAATTGTTAATAAAAAAGTTTTCCATATGGTGCGAACTTAATTAGACACAGTGTATATGGAATAATAAGAATAAAGATGGAACTAACACTATAAAATACACATTTCCAACGGTATGATTCAATTGATCAGCTATAAAAAGTGCCCTTCAATAAATTCGCCTAGATGCTTAGGACAATTTCGGTTGAGTAAACCTATAAAAGATTTCCGTTTTATTGATATTTTCTTACATTGACCCACATTTTTAGACGATATCGCTTCCATCAACGTAATACATTAAACCTACTGATAGTATGCTGAAAGTTAATGGCTCTATTTGAAGTCTAAGAATACCATAATTTATAATGATATTGCAATAGCATCATGACTGATTTAGAAAAGTTGCTCCACGTTGTTAAAATACAATTCAAAACGTTAGAATGGCGTCTCTATGTCATCACATATTTGTAAATACTTCAAAGTTTGAATTATTTATTATATTTAATGAATCAAAAGTAGAAAATGCGATGAAACTTATATCTCCATGGACAATATCATGAATAAAAAGATATTAGAACATACTCTAGAACAAGTATTTTCTTCTGATTAAAATAAAAATAATCAATTTAAAAGCTTAACATACTTTGGAATAAAATCCTTAAAAATCAAATCATTTTTAGAAACTTTAAACTCGAATATTTGCTTCTAAACCGATAACAATTTAGGTATCCAAATTTATTAAAAGCAACAAAAATCTAAACCTTCAAAATTAAAATGTGGTAATGACGACTGTGATAAAATTTATATAGGTAGAACTTTTAGGAATTTTAAAACTAGAATTTCAGAACACAAACGTAGCTATGACAACCAAAAATCAGATTCCAACTACTCAAATAATTAATTAGCAAACCAACACACTTTCGATTCAAATTTTGAAATTTTCCATATTATAGAGAACCTAAATCCCTAAAATTAAATCTTTTAGAAGCTCTTGAGATAAATAAAAACAAATATTCAGATAATCTTCTTAACGACCAAATAGATATCAACAATTCTCCCTTATTAAGGTTAAGGTTATGGTAAGATTGTTGTGAATGAATAAATACTTTAGTTAATCCCATATTTAGACAATTTTTGCTTTTTATTTCCATGTAAATAGATTATAATATTATTGTTAATATCCGTAAAATTTGGTATTAAGGAACTGTATAAATTAAAAATTCCCCATCATACCTACACTCGTTTGAGAAAGCTACTCTGTACTAGCGAAACGCGTCACAACTTTAAGTTTAATATAATGTAGATTTAACGGCCGTTTTCATAACAAATGCTTAAAGTTCACTTTAGCTAAAGTGACTTTATCACTTTAACTTCACTTAAAGTTGAATGATTTTCATAACATTTCTGTTCTGGGATCCTATTCTCAAACCGTGACATATTTTGTCACATGCGAGAAATCCTCTTTGTCGAATAAAATCTGAATATTCTTATTCTCAAATGTCGCCTTCGCAAATTTTTGATAGACAAATTGTAGAATGGTCAAAAGCAGTCGACAATCATTTATGTCGAATGCGAGAATTTCATTACTTGCGAAATTTATAGGTTAGAGTTATGCATGTCAAAAATATTCTATAGACCTAATTGGGAGGATGTTTATCAACACTACTATTTTTCTTAGTGTAATGTTACTTTTCTCAGTGTATCAGGTAGTTTATGTGTCAATGCCTCAACGTATTTCCGCTGAATATCGTGTTATAGTCCAAGATCCCAGAGCAATAAGACACAACTTATTTTCACATAAATGAAACCTCATGTTTTCAGTAGTGTCTTGTGTGCTCAGAATACCTGCGCGCTTGTGGAGCTTGCCGAGTGACACCTGGGCAGGTACCAGGTGTGGAAGGTAACTAATATTAATAGTTATTTAACTTAAATTTTTATAGCTGATTTTTTTATATATTTTGGAGAGTATTATTATAAAGTTATACCATAAGCGTCAGACACTTTTCATGGGCCAGAACTTTTGTCAGACGCTTTAAAGCTCTACAAGAAATAAATGAACTTAACTTATTTTTACATGTCTGACTTTTAAATATGTTGTTAAGACAATTGTTACGAAGTTATATTTAATTAGTCAGACAAAACTGATTGACCAAACACCCCCTAAACAGCAAAATTATTCAGCCGTGAGTATGAGCGCGAAAGCATTATAGGTGCGTTTCGGAGCGAGTGAGACGGTCTTACTAACTCATTTCCCCTTCTCTCATTCGTGTAATTTTTCTGTGTATTGTGTATGTGTCCTTTGCGTGCAACCTAATGGTATTGGTAATATTGGTATACAGTATAGTTCGGATCTGTGAGACCACATGTTTTTGTTGTTTACGTCGTGTAATTTGTGAGTGATTACATTACTTGATAACGTGAAAATCATGGAAGAAGCAGAATCAGCAAAATTAAAGTGTACATTTTGTGAAAAATCTTATGATAAATTAATATTATTTACCAAGGAAATATTTGAAAAGTGTAAAATCGTTTTACAACATCGAGTGACACATAACCTAAAATTCAAAGACTTGGTGCACTTTGGTGATCCTGAATTATTTACCGATGAGCACAGACAAGAAGATGTTGTTCAGGAGTAAAAATGGTTGGTTGTTTTTCATGTGCATAATTCCATATGCTAGAAATGTAATTAGCTCGTAGAACTTGTTGGAATAACTCAGTTTTACACAGTGGTAAACTGCTTGCATCAAATTTTTTTAAATTTTTACGGTTAAATTCTTCATTTATATTAGATACGCTGTAATTATTTAAAAATAGGTGAAGACGGGCAGCGTTAACATCGTGTGTATCGGGGCCACTATAGATTTCACAGATAAACTTTTGGATAATCTTGAAAATATCTTCTTGTCTGTGCTCATCGGTAAATAATTCATGATCACCAAAGTGCACCAAGTCTTTGAATTTTAGGTTATGTGTCACTCGATGTTGTAAAACGATTTTACACTTTTTAAATATTTCCTCGGTAAATAATATTGATTTATCATGGGATTTTTCACAAAATATACACTTTAATTTTGCTGATTCTGCTTCTTCCATGATTTTCACGTTATCAAGTAATGTAATCACTCACAAATCACACGACGTAAACAACAAAAACATGTGGTCTCACAGATCCGAACTATACTGTATACCAATACCATTAGGTTGCACGCAAAGGACACATACACAATACACAGAAAAATTACACGAATGAGAGGAGGGGAACTGAGTTAGTAAGACCGTCTCACTCGCTCCGAAACGTACCTATAATGCTTTCGCGCTCATACTCAAGGCTGCATAATTTTGCTGTTTAGGGGGTGTTTGGTCAATCAATTTTGTCTGACTAATTAAATATAACTTGGTAACAATTGTCTTAACAACATATTTAAAAGTCAGACATGTAAAAATAAGTTAAGTTCATTTATTTCTTGTAGAGCTTTAAAGCGTCTGACAAAAGTTCTGGCCCATGAAAAGTGTCTGACGCTTATGGTATAACTTTATAATAATAGTCTGCAAAATATATATAAAAATCAGCTATAAAAATTTAAGTTAAATAACTATTAATATTAGTTACCTTTCACACCTGGTACCTGCCCAGGTGTCACTCGGCAAGCTCCACAAGTGCGCAGGTATTCTGAGCACATAAGACACTACTGAGAACATGAGGTTTCATTTATGTGAAAATAAGTTGTGTCTTATCGCTCTGGGATCCTACTCTATTAGTCCGACTTCAAAGGAACCTACTTTCGTCTCTTGTTAGATGGTGTACTCTGTGGGTGTACTCTATGCTACTACTGTCATTTCATTATTTTACAACTTTACAAGAGAAGTGGCAGGGAACACGATATAATATCGAAATTTCGGTGTTGCCAGCTCATGTTATTCGACAAAATTTATCTCATGCGACTTAGATGTCGATCCCATTTGAGAATGCCAGATGCCAATCTTGTGCGACCATTTTCCATGTCGAATACGACAAATGTCATTCGACATTCGAGAATAGTTCCTTTAAGTAAAGTGTGATTTTACGTTTATCAAGAGAAGTTGGTATCAGTGACTATGACAGTTTGAAGTAGAGTCTCCCATTTAATGGAACCTCCTTAATTGGCCTCCTTCAAAATTATTTTTCAAAGTCAGATCATGAGCACTCCCTGGCCCAGTCATAAAAAGAATGTGATTTTTTTTTTGAAAATTCTTATTTTTCAATTTATTCGACCCTTGTATCGTTTGTCGGCGAATTTTGAATATGGAATACGAAAGCCTATTATATTATCAACCTTTGTACAAAATTTGAATGAGAGACATCGATATATGGCATCACAGTAATAAAAAGAATGTTGTGATT
>CAJUYI010003779.1:0-14143 GCA_910591695.1 Galerucella pusilla | reverse complement strand
CACACTCGTGGGATTGTCTCACTCGGCTGCGCTCGTGAGACAATACTTCCCACTCGTGTGAAAAATGTCACTTTCCGCACACGTTACGTAATATACTATTGTATGTTCCTTGTGGTATACTATTCATTTTTTCTGTTGTGTCAGTTAGGGATAAAAATTAATTTCTACTCATTTTTTCTTGACAACGGTAGCTGGAACGCTACCGAAACGTTGAAGTAAAGAATTTAAAAGTATTGTGGTTTAATTTCCCAAAAAATTAAAAAAAAAAAGAACTAACACGAAATATTCCATTTCGCATTTGTTGCTTAGCAACTTGCCTAGCAGCCGATGCAAAAATGAAGTTCTGTACAAAATGTGTTTGTTTATGATTGTAGTTATGGCTATAAAATGAACATTTGTCGAGGTTGTCGTAGAAAAATGCAATTATCGTTTTAAGAGGCATCTACCAAATTCGACCTTGCACAATTATGCTTTGTATATTTTTTTGTTTCCCTACGTCCTCACGTTTAAGTTCACATAACGAAAATTTTATTAGAAATATGAAAGCTCCGCAACATGTAGGTAGCCAAGTGGTCCAAGCGGATTTTGGTTCACGTGCTACTCTTTAAGCTTCGTCAGTACTGAACTGGGAGACCGCCGAGACCGGCGAGCGTTGTATCAACAATGGAACGGCACGCGACTACCGAAGCAGAGAGACAATGTCAGTCATAGAAGGATAGAAAAGCGAGAGATGGATTTTTATCCGATATTTTAGTGGTAGCAACCGAATTTCAATAAGGAATTGTACGGTCATAAGCAATTTGAGGATTCTAAGATTTTTATATAGTATTCATAAAGCTTCAAATTAGACTTCTTATCAATTAGTTTTTCCATTTAATCCATATTTAATTCTTTACAAGGGCTCAAACTTTGCCTAATATGTGTAATTACCTCATGATTCGTATTGTTTTCAACAAAATTTGGTTAGCATTTCAAAGTTTTTATTCGATAAGAACTCTAAGTTCAACATTAATCTACATGATATATTTTTTTCTTAATTTTCAATACATCCATTAACTCAAAATTCTTTGCCAAAAATACTTCGATATTTTGTCAAATCGCTGCCGATAGATTCCCCTTGAAATGGTGTACTCGATTCGAGTTGATCATTCGTAATCCCACTGCTTAATGAGTCGCTGCAACAAACTATCGATATGCTGATTGTACTTTTTCTCGCACTAAGCCATCTAATTTCGGCACAGTGTGGCTGCGACTTAATGCCGTCATTATCTAAGACGAGATTGCAGTTGAGAGATCTCGTATATGGGATATTGCTCAAGTTGAATTAACTTAGACGAGGTAGAGCCATATTGTTTTTGGACACCTTTTGGTCAACGCTCTACCCCAGGAAAGTTAAAGCTTAAGTGACACTTAAATCGCTAGAGAGTTACCTCTCTGCACCAAACGGTGCCACTTATCTGCCAGAAGTTTCCCTTAATATAAAAGGAAGTTTGACCGTACCTTAAATGTATATTTAACACTTTTGGATAACGCAAGCGATTCAGTTAAAGAAAGAGGTAATAAAGCGAAATTTGACGCGGTTGATGACGATATTGACCTCCTAGAAATAATTGAATATGGACTACTTCGTAAAATTCGTATACGTTCTTACCTTGTTCATGCTTTTGATGATCTGTCGTTTTATAAAAGATTTCGTCCTACGAAATCTACTGTATTACAATTATTGATATTGATTGAAGACCAATTAGAAAATCCATATGATCGGTAAATTGAGAGAATCTACACATTGATGTTTATAATCGTTTGAAGGAACAACAGCCAAAAAAATAACACAGCAATGTCCAGGTCAAAAATCCTCGGAGTCGCTGATTAACGAAATATTATACCTCAGCAGGGGTCAGAAATGGAAACTGACGGGATTATTCACCAATCACTGTAACCTTAGGGAGCACATGCATACAATTGGCATATATAGGGTGGAGCCTATCTGTTGGTTGTGTATGGAAGAGGGCCAAACAGCCTCTCACATCATTTTTTTCGAATGTGAAGCACTGTCTCATTGGAGATATACACTCCTAGGACTCGAATATCCAATGGAGGATTTTTCAAGAAGGATCTAGTGAAAAGACTGTTGAGCCTGATCAGTGCTACTGTTCTCTTCACATAAACGGTACAACCAAAAGCACAAAAAGCCTAAAGGGTAATGTGCCGAGGTCTCTAAGCCTCTGACTAATGGTCCCGAACTAATCAATCAATTGCATCGCAATTTTTCTGAGTAGAAATAATTCTATAGAGGTACACCCAATTGAATTTCCAGATCAGCAAATAAATTTATAGTAGGATCACGAAAATAAACAACTAGAATATTGCTCCGACAAATTCATTTAGAAGCAACAAGAATTTGTTGAGCGTTTTGAGGACGTAATACAATTTTTGAGGGAAGGATCTGTGTTGCATTCTAAGTAAATGACCGAAACAAAATAATATTGAATATTCAATATTCTTGAGTTAGCAGCAATGGATAAGATTTTGCACATTTTTATCTGAATCCTGAGTTTTTTTGCATGGTTTTTGTCACATTTTGTTACATTTTAGAAACTGTGTTTTGATCTTAGTCTTTATCAGTGAAATTTGGAATGTTCGTTAATCTTGTATGGGAATGCCGAGGGAAACTCAATTCGATTCCAGGATAAATTGGAATAGAAGGAAATGAAATAGCAAATGAACTAGCAAAGAAGGAGGCTAAAAAACCCTTTTGGGAGTCGGAAACTTAATGCTGTATCAACTGTAATGTAGCAGTGGAAGAAATAGGCAATACCAAATGGAGCAGAAGACATGACTATAGAAAAGATCCAGTGTGGGTTAGACAATCAACGATACTCCATGGGGACTGTAGTCAGGTGAGAACAAATAAATGTCTAAGCCAAAATAAAAGAGTTTACACAGGAGGACCTGAATCCGGCAGCTTAAAAGGATCAGAATAATGGAGCAAAAATAATAAAGATTATGTGGAATGGAAGAAGAAACCTCCATACACATACTTGCGAAGTTCATATAGCCATATAATCGGCATAACACCTAGGAGATTGCTGCTTATAAGAGGGACACTTAGCTGCGGATATCCTAAAATTCGTTCAGGAAATAGATCTAAAGCAGTGGAGGATCCAGATAGGGGCTAGGTGGGGCTATAGCCCGCCCCCTTGGGTATCCAATTTATACTAGATAAAATGGGTTATTTGTTTTGTTCGATTGCCATTTTTATGTATGTTGAGCTGAGCCCTCCCCCTTACATACATCCTGGATCCGCCTCTGATCTAAAGGAATTACTAAATAGAAATTACGGAATCAATAGAATGGAAAATAGGAGGCACAATAGATCTTTTACGTATCAGTGAAGTTCACCACAATATATATAATATATCCCATTTTTGATTACATTCACAAAAATATAGTCTATGGGCAATTTTTATTCCAATCCAAGCAGCTGCTTATGAGCCATAGGTATATGTATAGGTATAAGACCTTTTAGGTCTCAGTGAATGTCACCCCAAAAATCACACATAGGTATAAGTATTGCAATTTTAATGAATAATAATTAAAAAGTCATTGGATACTTTATTATTAAAACACAATTATTTTGAAAAAATACAAAAGAATTTTCATAAAACAAAATTCGATTCAGTAATTAGGTATATGATTAAATTTAGAAAACAAAAAATACATTAAATTTATCACTTTTATATACCATACAATCACTTTTTCATTCATTAAAATGTATTATTTAATATTTGTCGAATTAAATTCGTTTTTAAATTAACAGAAATCAAGTAGCCGAGTATTACAGAAATCAATAAAAAAGTTTTAGTGCAGCATCATGTCAGTCTTCTGATTTAAAGTAGAAAGTTAGCTAACAATTAATAAATAAATTAAAAAAATATATATAAAAAACAATTCAGTGTTCATCTAGGATTCTGAAGTCCGTACAAAAGGGATGTTCTTCTTGGTCTTTGTGGCACGATTTCTATAATCTCTGCGTCAGGATTCTCTGTAGCACCATTCTTGGCCAATAGGTCATTAACATACGTATCTCTGCTTAGATCGATGACGACAGGATTTCTACCAAAGGATAAAGAGTTGTCTTCAATCGGTTCCACTTGGTTTAAATCACTCCATTCAGGATTATTAATTTCATAGACCAAATTTGGTTGGAATAATTGGGAAGCCGAGTCCACGTGATCATGTTCGAGGGGTTGATAGAAGATGGCCTGATGAAGAAAAAAGAGTGCATATGGAAATGAGGTGTGCAGTAGATAATGTGTAAATATCAGTACAAATGAAAACAATTTAATGCAGTATATCTAAATATTACACATTAAACATGACACATTCC
This sequence comes from Galerucella pusilla, assembly GCA_910591695.1. Taxonomy (NCBI): domain Eukaryota; kingdom Metazoa; phylum Arthropoda; class Insecta; order Coleoptera; family Chrysomelidae; genus Galerucella; species Galerucella pusilla. The sequence goes on along the minus strand of CAJUYI010003779.1, from coordinate 9,753 downwards.
GATTTTTGGAAAAACATGCATTTCAGCCGAAACCAAATTTTTATTTAAAACTAAAAAGCATAACTAATGTTACATGCAAATTTTTGGATTTCATATTGTTTTTTTAGTTTTTTATATATAGCAATGTTGAAATTTATTACTTTTTCTACAATATTTTACCAATAATCTCACCTAAAAATACGAGTTATTTAATTTTATCTGCTTTATAATTTATTTGACTTTATATACTTAAAAGAGTATAATTTCCACATCCCCACAAAAATTCATGAAGTACAAATAGTTGGCCAATATTTTTTCGTAAATTATAGTTACACTAAATATTTACTAATATTTTTTATGAACATATTTATTCAATATTATAAAATATGAAACGTGAACTTTGCGTTCAGCCTTTCAGCTTTTATATTTATCATTGAATTTCTTCAGAATTTTGGTTTTTGGTGGAATACCTAGTCCATATATATTTCCTAAGAATATTGCTTTTGAAAAATTAATAAATTATTTCACTTTTGTGATTTGTTTTAGAATAAACTAATGATCCAAAAATCAAGATTCTTAAAGTATTTTACCGCGAAATTTGAATTTTTGAATTATTTTTAAATAACACCACTTTGAATGAACAAGATGCCGTTTTATCATAAGAATCTGTAGTACTGCACAGTTTACTGGAACACAGTTCTTGGGATACAATTTCTTGGAGTACCTAACAAGTTCCTGGGATACAATTTACTGTATCAAACAAACAGTTTATGGAATACATAATACAGGTTCCTGAAATAAAAATTTCCTGGGATACAAGTCCATTTGGAGTAACAAGTTTCCTGAATACAGTTTCCTGCATACAGTTCCATGGAGTAAACAGTCTATAAGAATACACCAGTAGTACCTACATCAATAGTTACAGTACAACTTCATCTTCACAAACAAAAGTTCTAGTGTGCTAAGTATTTTTTTTATTGTTATTAACCCATCTTTTTTGTAATATCAATATAGAAATTATATACATTTTTTTTTATCTTGATAGTTTTATTTATTATACAGAAACTTTAAGTTCTTTTTTTTAAACAGATTAAAAGTTAGCTGACCTTTAGATTTGATTTTCTTTCTAATTTTGTTTTAGGAAAGAAATTTAGTGGCGCCCTAAAATAGCCCTGCGAACTGGCTTAGTTTACCTCCAAATTTAATTGGTTAGTTAGGCAAGAACCTACATTATTCACTTTCATTTTTTTTTCATTCAACATCCTAATTTCATTTGCGACATTGAGCAACTTTGGTTTTATTGGCGCTCAACTTAAATTAGTGTTTCATTGGCGCCCAACGTGGGGCGCCAATGAAACCAAATTGTTGATTGACGTTGAGCGCCAATGAAACAATAAAAAGTCCAATGACGTTAAAAAAATGATGTTGAATAATGCAGGTACTTGCCTAACTAACCAATAAATTTGGAGGTAAACTAAGCCAGTTCGCAGGGCTTTGTTACCTTATTAATCTTAAGAAAAACAAATTAATTTTGGCATAACTAGAAAAACAGAAAAAGCTATTTTAGGGCACCACAAATTTTCTTTCCTAAAAAAAATTAGAAAGAAAATAAAATTTTATGGTCAGCTAACTTTTAATCTGCTTAAAAAAACGAACTTAAAGTTTCTCTATACCTAATAAATAAAACTATCAAGATAAAAAAATGTATATAATTTCTATATTGATATTACAAAAAAGATGGGTAAATAACAATTAAAAAATACTTAGCACACTAGAACTTTTGTTTGTGAAGATAAAGTTGTACTGTAACTATTGATGTAGGTACTACTGATAAATTCTTATGGACTGTTTACTCCATGGAACTGTATGCAGGAAACTGTATTCAGGAAAGTTGTTACTCCATAGGGACTTGTATCCCAGGAAACTTTTATTTCAGGAAACTGTATTATGTATTCCATAAACTGTTTGTTCGATACAGTAAATTGTATCCCAGGAACTTGTTAGGTACTCCAAGAAATTGTATCCCAAGAACTGTGTTCCAGGAAACTGTGCAGTACTCCAGATTCTTATGATAAAACGGCATCTTTTATTCATTCAAACTGGTGTTAAAATTATTAAATAGATTACTGTACAGTTCCAAGGTTGCTACTTTGTCGACAGACGATGAGAGAAGACCTGTCGAAACCTTTCTCATTCTTATTTAAAGACAATTAAAAATTTCAAATTTCGCGGTAAAATACTTTAAGAATCTTGATTTTTGGATCATTAGTTTATTCCACCACAAATCACAAAAGTGAAATAATTTATTAATTTTTCAAGAGCAATATTTTTAGGAAATATATATGAACTATTCCACCAAAAACCAAAATACTGAAGAAATTCAATGATAAATATAAAAGCAGAAAGGCTGAACGCAAAGTTCACGTTTCAAATATTTAATTAGGTAATAGCTGACTCTAGGGTTTACTTTAATTATACGGAGGGGCACTGCAAAGTTGTGTTTCAGGGAAACATTCTGTACATACTATTTTTTTTACATGTCCTAAAAATCATCAACACTTAGGGTTGAATAAAAATGGCATTTTTTTAGATTCACAAGAATTGACTTTTGTAAATTATTACAGAAGCTGTCAGAATGACATTCACTGTCAAAATATTGTGACAGCATGGCTAAGTATGACACAAAGCCTTATTATTTTTTCTCTCATTTTTTTGGAATGAAACCACAATAATGTTTTTATATTTTTATTTTCGACGTTTCGGTAGCGTTCCAGCTACCGTTGTCAAGATTAATTAGTAATTGAATAATTTTGGTTTGATTCCCAAAAAATAAGAGAAAAAAGAATAAGTAATGCCACAGGGAACGAACAGAATATATAAGCTTTATTGTCATGACGAAGAGATAAAATTTGGAATAAATTATTTGGGACGACCTAAAAGAGAACGACTACAAGCTATGATATTGGGGAATTCGCTAGTTAAAAGAGAACGATAGGCTTGTTCGTGTTTATAAAATAAAGTTGACATACTAAGTGTTTGAAATCAGCCGTTATACCACAGTATACCAAAATATACTGTGGTATACTGTGGTTATACTACGCCTCTTTACATTATGAGGAATTTGCTGTCCAAGTGCTGCATACGAAATGTTTTGAAGTTATCTCTAGCCGTTATAGAGTTATGGCCTGTATAAAAAGTAGTGGTACAATCATTATTCATTAAAGTAGGTAAAATCAAGTAGGTATCTTATCATAAAGTAATTTGTTGTCGATTCAGAAGAAGCAGACAAGATTAATTCAAAAAAAGTATAAAGTTGGGTGATGGGTGATAAAGATAGTACAAAAAAAGTTAAAGGTATTAATAAGCATGTAGTAAATAAGTTATCACTAATACTGTTAGTCATGCACTAGGGAAGCAACATGCAAGGTCTATTTAAAAAAATTATTGTTGAAAGATATAACCAGATAAAAACTTTATTTATAAAACAGGAGTGTATACATCGATCCAGATTTAAAAAAAAACATTTTACAATAGTTGATTATCTCAAACTATCATTATATAGATAATAAAGGTATAAGTAGTAATAAAAATACTTTACTATTCATGTACAATCATTAGAAAAAAGCTATTACTGTATGTATAATTAATTGCATCCGTTTCAAATTTATGCTTCGTTCAAATCATCTAATTTAAATTAATCTAAAATTTTTCGAATTTTATTATGAAAAACATATTTTTGTACTTAAGTTCTGTATGAATTTGAAACGGATTCTAGGATATATTACAGAGGTTTTAGTATTAATGTATTATTTTTGGAAGTAGGAAAGGCGGTCGACGCATGCTTTTAAATAGCTCTCAATTTCTCGGGAGCACCTATAGTACCAACCTCATTGTTCTTTGGGATTTCGTTATCTAGATTATTCTCCAAGGGCTCTCTGTCTTTAGAAGGAGATGTGGTTTGTATTTCTTCTACAGAATTCTTATCAGTAGGTTTAACGTCAATTACACGGACTTTGAAGAAAGTACTTCCATTTGCTGAATCTTTGTGGTATTCAGTTTGGTTGATTATGACTTTGTGACCGTCGATGATCTGAAAAATTGAATCAATTTCAAATTACTGAAACTATATATAAATATAAAAATTAACAACTGGGCTGACTGAAATTTTTATTAAAAAAGGCAGTGTTATCAATGCTGTTAACTACTGCAGTTGTATGGGACTTTAAAAACATTTCCATGAACTGTTCAATTTAAATTTGTTTGTAGTGGTTCCAGGAAAGCGAATAGATTAGGATAGGTAATAAAATTAATAGTACGGTACCCGCAAAAATAATCAGTACCGTAATTTGAAGTGCTGTGAAATTGCTTGCACCAAACTTATTTATAGTAATTGATGTATTTGTCGCTGTTCCTTAGCATTGTCTTATTATTAAAAATCTCCTCTCTCTCTCTTACGAATGAGGAAATAGCTATTTGTATAACAAGGGAGCAAAGTGCTACTTTTCCTTCCGAGAATGAAGTTTACTGCCTAACGCGTAACGGAGGGCAGTAATCATTCAAAGGAGGAAAAGTCATTTTACTCCTATGATATACATATGATTTTGACCTTATAAGATAGTTTTTTACTTCGTAAGTTATAACTATTGTTACAGCAGGTAAATAAATATTTACGAAATATATCAAATAAAATTCTTTCATCTACAAATGACTTAAAACCGTTGCCGTCACCGTGATCGTAGCGTGCGTCACTTTCCGCACTTGTTAGGAAAATAACTATTTGATTCAAAACGAACTGATCTGACATAAAAGTTTTTATGCACCTCTGGTACTGGCTCTCGGCTTTGTAAGACTGATGTCGTCCTCAGGGCATAACCATCTACTCTACTTGATACATGAATAACTATATCAAGTTTGGATTTTTGTAACCACCACAAATAAATAGTATATCAAGTATTAAGAACGGTAAGGGTTGTTTACCGGTCGACAGCAATGTTGCTGGAGACCGGTATTATCCTTAACGTTCGAGATGCTATACCATTTTTTGCGCGATTGAAATAAACTTCGAATAAAATAATTCAAATTTCTTCGGAATGAACGAAATGTCAAAAGTGACATTTATATTTCTCGATCAGTTCAAAATATAATTTGCATTTTGGTGATATTATTTTTTGCTATTTATTACTTTTTATATTGTTCTGTTCGGTTCTGTTCATTAAAAAAATATAAATAAACTTTGTTCCTTTTGTGTAATCAATAAAGTAATATATTATTTAGGAACACTTAAATGTATGTAGGGCTAAGACGTCGGTAAGTAATTTACTTACCGACGTCTGAACGGTAAGTAAATCACTTACCGACGTGTTAGACTTAGAAACCAGTAAACACAACCTACCGTTCTGACAACCGATGCAGTAAATAAACAAAAAAGATCGATCGCGCAAAAATAGACAAACGGTTCATTTGGCGACAATTTACAAAGATAGCTTTTTTGTAAGGAATTTGAGTATGCATAGGAACTTTTTTTCAGATTGATGATTCAACTTTCTAAGCGACTGTTGTAAAAAAATCTTCAGTCGTTATGATAGATATCTCAATATTGATATTAACTTTCACCATAACATTTTTGTTATAATTAATAATACTTCCAAAGTACCTACCATTTAAAACAAAAATATTGGGTTTTCTTGGCCCAATTTGATGTTCAATTATTAGTAGTTTATTAATAATTTACTAATAGTAGGCCAGACGATAGGGGAAACAACTACAAGTAATTAGCAATACGGCTGATTTTTTTTCATAGGTACCTCAAAGTATGAAGATACATATGAAAATAAGTTTACCAGTCTATCGATTTCCCAAATTTCCCAAATTTTTTATTTTCGAAATTCCTCAATATGGGAGGAAGGTGAAGAAAAATAAAAAATACCACCGTGTAGGGGGAGTGTTTTGCAACAAAAAAGGTCTCCTGCGATTCATCCGTCCGAGCAATGGTTTGTCCGGAAAAAATTCGGTAAACTAAGTATGTGTTCCGCATCCGCGCGACTCTATTTTCTGAAGAGCGGCGGAGTACATTATAAACTATTGTACAGTTATAATGTAATATATTGTTAGATTTCTTATCCCTAGATGTACTCACAACCCATGTTAAGCAGCTAATGCCGGGACGGATGTATGTATGTATGTATGTGTGATTTTTGGGGTGACATTCACTGAGACCTAAAAGATCTATTGTGCCTTACTTCTACCCAGTTTTTGAGAAGAGTCTCAGAAACTAGTAGTTCCTTTAGTCCTATTTCCCGGAGGAATTTTAGGATGTCTGCAGGCTTCAACTTAGGCAAATGCCGGGACGGATACACACACAGGAAGTAGGTCTCCTACCCTGCGCCCGCCCACTTTGGCGCGCATGCGTGAGCGGTTGAATGATTGTAAGAGCGCCCAATTTGAATATCTTAAACGAGATCTAACAATATAAATAATTGTAATAGGGCGTTTTGAAGAGGGAAGCTTTAAGCTGGAATTTTTTTTGTCATAGCATATAATTATTTTTAGCAAATTACTCATATATAATATAAATTTTATATTCTAATCAAAGACCAAGTATCTCAATAAAAAATATATAATGTAATAAGGTGGCATTGGAACAATTTTTCGAAGGATGAAAACTGTTATTTAGGAGGTCTGTTGCATAAATAAAATTTACGGATAATCAATTTTTCCTAATTACGAAATACGACACTTTTCATTATTTTGTAAATTTCAGGAATCTTGAATTTACAAGAAAATATATATATTATGTACTGTAACTTTAATAAAACCTAAGTAATTTTGATGGGGTTTGCGTAGAAATGTTGGAGAATATATAATTACAAAATTAATTAATTAACATACATTTTTGGATTCAATGATTTTTTTGTATTATAAGCGAAAATAGCGATTTTTATAGATTCGGGTAGGAATCTTCTTTATTTTTTCAAAATAAAATTTGATACTCATGTAGTACGAAGATTAATATTCAACGAACCAAATGTATATGGTGAAAAGGTATAAAAGATGATTAGGTAATATATAATTTTAGGATATCATTTTTTGCATACTTTTTTCCAATAAAAATATGTAAAAATTAGTTTATTACCTTTTATTTATTATTTACAACCTTAACTCTTACCAAAAATTGAAGAAAAATTCTTATTAAATATTTATATTGTTTTCCGCGATTCAGAAAGTAGGTCTTCCGCCGTGCAGCAGAGTCGCGCGGAACACATACTTAGTTTACCGAATTTTTTCCGGACGAACCATCGATCGGACAAAAAAAACGCAAGATACCTTTTTTATTCCAAAACACTTCCCTTACACGGTAGTATTTTTTATTTTTCTCCACCTCCCTCCCAACGCGAAATATATCTCCAAATATATTTCCAAAAAATGAGCTTTTTGATTTTTTTTCAATTTTGAAAATCGATAGACTGGTTAACTATTTTTTATATCAAACTACATACTTTAAGGTACCTAAGAAAAAAAATCAGCCGTATTACTAATTACTTTTACTTCTGGCTAAAATGACCCATACCGACTGGCCTATAATAGAGGATGATTTTTGTAATCGTACATTTAAAAAAAGTGAATGCGCCAAAAGGTGTGCAGTGCGACATAACATTGCCCGTGTCTCTTTTTTTCTTTAAAAATGTTGCTTATAAAAAAATTGCCGCATCCACCATTGAACTTAGTTCGAAACTGAGATCACTCGTTTATGACGCGAATAAGTGAGCAATAATTGTGTTTATAAACGGTAGACATTTTAATAAACTCCAATAAGCCATTCAATCATTGTTATAAACAAAAAAAACATTTTTAATTTCCAACTTTAGATCTCTATTTATAGTTGGTTAACGAAGCTTCGTAACGAAAAAGTTTTATATGAAGTACTATAATTATTTTTAGTTCTCTATGTCCTGGGAAACCCTGTATACTTGAGGAGATGACACTATATATTACAATTTATTCTATTTTTAGTTCTTCTATCATAAATAGTTGCTGAAGTAACAAATTTATAATGCTTACCTGGGTTTCAGATGTTGTATTTCCTTTTCCCAAATCGATGTCGCCAATCTGTGGGAAGCCAACGAATCCTAAGGATGAAAAATTAGGAATTTCATCAGACGAGTTTCCACCCCTAATTACGGGGAATTGATTGAATATTGATTGCATTTGTTGGTTGATTTTCGACATAAAGCCTATAAACAATGAAAATGGCCTAATTAATAAAATATTTAATATTTATTATTTGGCTGCACACAAAAAAAAATTTAATACCTAATCATAAGACCTTAATCTATCTATCTATCTAATCGAAGCATTAGTATGAGCAAAAATTAACTTTGTTTGTTTCTAACATTAATATGATGTTAATTGTATAACTTATTTTATTTGCAAAATAAATGAATACCTATGCACTTATTAAGCGTTTTAAATGCAAAATTATCAAAAAACATGGGAAACCTAAAAGATTATCATGTGTTTCGTAATCACAAAAGATAAAAAATGTTCATTCAAAATAGAAACATTAGTTGAAAATAAAATAAACTGAAGTTTCGATTTAAATGGATGTAATTACATGATATTTAATCGAAGTTTTTAATTCTGATCAACATTTTTCAGTAACATTTTTCGATATTGTCTAATTTAAAGTTACTTTACTCTTGAGTGAAACTAACATTTTTGACAAACCTGGTATATATGTTCACAATGTGAACATTCGTCGGAAACATTTAATTAATATTCCTAAACATCGAACAACTCAATTTGAAAATTCTTTCACTTATCAGATCTCGAAACATTATATCCTTCTACCGGACGAATTAAAAGAATTGCCTATCTCACTATTCAAAAAAAGAGTAACCAAACTTATTTTTAATGACCAATGTACAAATCTACCCTAAAACCATACTCTTGTAACCTTATAACGTAGGAATTAAAGTGTATTGTCCATTTAGATAGTAAGTATGTTCCTTTTTTTTCCTTTTTTTTGTAAAGGCTTCTGAGGAAGAACAGTTTTACTGATCAGTAGTCCTTTTGACCAAAATTATACTATACTATACTTATTGTAATAATCAGATTATTATTTTTTGTTTATCTTGGTCAATAAATCTATTATTATTATTATTATTATTATTATTATTATTATTATTATTATTATATACGACTAGAAAATTTGATATTTGATGACTGTATTCTAGGTTTTGGATAATGCAGAACTTTTTATGAAAAATAACTTTTCTTCCTAAAATTGATAATAAAAAAGTTTTCCATGTTTCCAACTTAGGGGGACATATTGTACATTAAAAGAGATCATTTTATTCAACGACTTGACTTAGACCTAGAAGAGCAATATGTCTATGCAACAAAAATATTAGTCAGATAAATCAAGATATTCCAAGAACCGTTGAAGAGAAAATCTTCTGACGAAAAGCAGCTCAAAAAGCCCAAAATTTGCTTGAATATTCAAAGTCGAAAAAACGATGCGTTACACTGCTAGGATAGAAATAAAAAGGAATCATGAAATTTTTAATGTTTAACCTGGATAATATACCTGCACAATATTGGATTTACATCCTACGCTGCTTATATGTAGATGTTCAAACCTGTAAATATAATTTTTTCTCTTATTTTTTGGGAATGAAACCTCAATAATGTTTTTTATTTTTTTATTTCGACGTTTCGGTAGCGTTCTAGCTACCTTTGTCAAGATTAAATAATGATAAAATAATTTTTGGTCCC
>CAJUYI010003778.1:0-19239 GCA_910591695.1 Galerucella pusilla | reverse complement strand
AAAAAAAACGTATACTTATTCGAAATAGCCTTGAGTCTACTAAGTTTTTTATCTCTATCCTAACAAACACTAAACGTAAAACTTAACAATGCTCCAGAACTGCATACTAAATCAAAATAGATGAACGAAAAACGTACATCAAAGATAGGAAGCTCTGTAAGTTAGGTCTATTTACAATAGACCTTTTAGGTCTCAGTGAATGTCACCCCAAAAATCACACATCAAGTTAGGTATTTGTTAACATGATTAGTAAGATGGGTATCATTAGATTATTTTTAATGAGTTGGCTGAACGGCCTAATCCACTGCGACCTTTTCAGATCTATTGTAGAATGTAGATTACATTATCCAGCACGGCTCTTTTTAAATAGCCAATCAGGCTCGAGACTGAATCTTTAATTCAATTTCTTTCCAGTGACTTCTCATCGTCTAGTAGAAGGTTTGCGAATGTCTTCTGATGAACTGTTTCGCATATCTCTGTCGTGAGATTATCCATCAATCTAGAGATTTTTGTGCCTCCCACTTCTTTGTGGCCATATTTATTGTTGACTTTGCGACGTCGCAGAAGGATTCCGGTCCAATGAATGGCATTTATAAACCTTGTCTGGCCGTTTCAACCGCCAATTCGTTGCTCTTGTGACTCCCGTGTCCTGGTACTCATACTACCGAGACCTTGTAATGCTCTCCAAGAGCGATTAAGGCCCCTATGCAATCCCAAACTAGTTTAGAATTGACCTCTATGGAATCCGGAGTTGGTAATTTGGTCCCCAAATATGACCTCACAGATATTTAGGAGGTAATTTGGTCCCCATGGCCAGCAGGTATAATATTCCGTACAAGTAATCTGGTCCCTATAGAATAAACATATACCTATATAGTTTCTGTTGTGTAAGTACGCTAAGTACTTAAGGGGTACTTTGGCAAGTATAACGCAAAGACTAGTATCTAAATATTAGAGAGAAGTGAAACAAAATTTTTATTTAGTTTTTATTTAATACTATTTAATAAATGTTATTAAACGATGCAAATGTCAAAATTTGATACATTTGAATGATACACATGCTAGAAAATAAAGTCTGTCTATCTCACCGCTTTGGTATCTCTCAATGATATTTTCAATAAATTTCTGGCGATTTCTAACACTAACGTCTCTAACTTTAGGTTTTAACTGTAATTTTTCAAGAAATGTTAATAAATTAGGATGTGCTTTGTAGAACGCATTTGTTGTCCGAGTTAGAACTGCTGAATTTTTGGCCCACATTGTCGGCGGAAAATGAGATTGGTCATCAATATAGTTTTCTAACAAATAATCTGAATACTTTTCCAACCTTGTATCGGCCGGTCTGTTTTCATTTAATTTGAAGGCAATACAATCACCGACCTCATCAGGATCCAAATAAGTTAGACCAAAAGTTGAACGTAACCAACGGCCTATATCACTGGTCGCGTCATTGTATTCCGAAAGTAGGCCAATTGATTTAATTTTTCGAAACCATGCCTTGGCAAAATGGAACCGGCAACCAATTATTTCGGCGGAAGGCCACACTTTCCGAACCGCTTTATGAATACCCATCTCAAAATCACACATAACTTGATTGATTGCTAAAACAATATTGATTTCGGAACACTTATCCAGAATCATTAGAAATAGTTTATTGTACTTCTCGGATGTCTTGTTTGGTAAAAGACAAACCAACAGTGGTATGTAATGTCCGCTTAAGAAACCAAAAGCCTCATAAAATCTCGTATGCGCCTCCGAAGATATCAAAGGTCAAAAAAATCATATTTTTTTTAATATATCTCACATCCTGTGGATTAAATGCTTTTTGCATATGAATATTTTAGAGAACAAAATTACCCACAACTTTTGTTTCAAATATTTTTTTATACAAGAAACTGTTCTTGAGTTATATGGGCGCTTAGCTGTTTGTTGTATAATAAATAATACACCGTATTAAGCCGGTCCTTAAAACGTTTTTGCTGTCTAAAGGAAAGAAATTTAAAATTAGAATAATTCTTGTCGGGACAATATTGAAAAGTAGAAAATAAGAAAATTGAAAAACATTGTGGTTTAATACCCATAAAAACCGAATAATGAATATATTCTCAAGGAACTGACGGAAAATACAATTCTACCTCGTCGTCATCCGTATGCGATGTTGCTATGTAAATGTAGACAATGGCTATGAGAATTGGTTCTGTCAAGTTTGACTAGAATCATTTTATCACTTATTTGTTGAAAGTACCTATTTCATCCTCTTCTTTTTCTTAACAAAATTTTAATTAAAACAATTCCTACACCAGTCACTCCATTTTTAACTACCATATTAATAATTATTATTCGACTTAAACTTCACTTCTTCAGCCACTTGTATCAAATTAGTTTGATTAACGCCTTTGATAATTGGATCATGAAACTAATTTACGAAAACAACAAAACAAACCAGATAAAATCGATGACTGTTTAGACATTTTCCAAGATTTGGCAATTTTAATGCCCAGAAATGCACTTTCATAACAGACTTTAAATTATTTAAATGTTATGCAAACTATTGGTTCATTTATATTTAGTGTAAATTAATTTGAACAGAACGGGTTTTACCACAACACTATTTATTAGCACATATTGCACAATAGATTTAAATAGACAGCTTGAAAAAATATATAACATTTATAACAAACAATTTTGATGATCTTCTGTATGTTCCTGGTAAAGTATTAATTATTTTTATTAATTTTTTGGGTAATCAAACCACAATCTTTTCTATATTTTTAATTCAACGTTTCAGTGGCGTTCCAGCTATCGTTATTAAGAAAAATTAAGTGGGTATTTTGTAGTTTAGGACTGCAAAAAATTTTTTGTCAAATTTTTTAAGCTCCATTTACAGTAGATTGATATTACTGGCAACTAAATGTCAAAAGCATCACCAGATATCATATTTCTAAATGTTTTAAAGTTAGATACCTAGTACTCGTTTCTTTCTACCCAAGCTCGCCCGAAGTTTACAGGACAAAGTCATAGAGAGTAACATTTGTCTAAAAAAGAAATTTCTTTTTTGCGCTATCGATCTTTTTTGTTCATTTACAGCATCGGTTGTCAGAACGGTAGGCTGTGTTTACTGGTTTCTAAGTCTAACACGTCGGTAAGTGATTTACTTACCGTTCAGACGTCGGTAAGTAAATTACTTACCGACGTCTTAGCCCTACATACATTTAAGTGGTCCTAAATAATATATTACTTCATTCATTACACAAGAGGAACAAAGTTTATTTATACTTTTATAATGAACAGAACCGAACAGAACAATATAAAAAGTAATAAATAGCAAAAAAACAATTTCACCAAAATGCAAATTATATTTTAAACTGACCGAGAAATATAAATGTCACTTTTTACATTTCGTTTATTTCGAAGAAATTTAAATGATTTTATTCGAAATTTAATACGATCGCGCAAAAAATGGTATAAGCATTTCGAACGTTAAGGATAATACCGGTCTCCAGCAAAATTGGAATCCAAACATTGCTGTCGACCGGTAAACAACCCTTACCGTTCTTAATAGGGTAGGGCGGGGCTAGTTGAGCACTTTTTCATTTGAGCGGTTATAGCTCCTCAACGATAAGTATTAATGGCTTGTTATGCATACTGAAGGATCACGAATTTATCTGTTTGCAAAAGTGTCCATAGTAATTTATTTCTTAGGAGTCAAATTTGAGAGCTACAGCTGATTAAATGCAGAAAGTCAAGTATGCTCAACGTAATCCATGGGTGAGGTAAGTTGAGCAAGGGTATGGGGCAAATTGAGCACTTGAATGTCTAACCAAATGATGGGTTAAATGTTAACTAGACATGAAATAAAATATCTGTTTGATACTCAACTTTTTATTTATAGTCTCTTAGTGACAAAACAACCCAATTAAAAGTAATTTTATTTGAATAATAAACCGAAAATAGAATCAACAAAACATCAATGTATCTTAAGCATCTGAGCATTAAATGATGTTGCCCTACCAAGGCTAGTGGGTTTGCAGCATCATTTAAGTTTTGAGTAAAGTAACATCTCGTAGTCTTTCTTTTGTAAGTCCGCATCCTAAAAAGAATAAAAAGAATATATAACTTTAGTTCTAAGTCGTGGGGTTAGTTAAGCTCAACTAACCCCAATCCGAAATTTCAAAACAAAAGTGAGGTTGTCAAAAACCTGTTAGAATTATACCCTAAATATTTATACATATCAAAAGTACTGTAAATGTATGGAAGTTTAACACTCACCTGATTAAAATCGGGTAACATGTAACTATTACAGACGAAATATTCCGCTTTATAATTATTTCACTTTTGGTTACAAAAAAAAACAATGCGCGTTTGTACTTCACTCGATCGAGTAGTCGCCACTGGCAGTCTCGTGATGAGTTCGCATCCCGCGACCCCTTCTTTTCGCTATTTGATGCTTTCTCGTGCCGTGTATAGTTTTCGAGATATTTCGATTGCCCAACTTGCCCCTATGCTCAACTAGCCCCGCCCTACCCTACTTAATATCTATACTATTTTATTTCTATCAAGTTACAGAGTTCGTGTGCTGCACTGTGCTATTTTATTTATTTTATTTATTTCATTTATATTTACATATAATGGGACTAAAATATATATAGATAAAATAATTTTAGGATAATAATTTTTAATATTGTCTGAGAATTTCAGTTTGTAATAAACCTTCCACTCCGAAAGTAATCTTTTGTTTAAAACTAAGTATGTGGTGTCCTAGTGCAAAATAAATTTAATCTATGTTTCAGAATCTAAATTTTACCGACTACGAGTCTTTTACTGTTTACTCTAAGGTTCTTTTCACGATCTGAGAAACTGACTTGACTTAGGATTGAGATGGAATGAAACCAATAAACTATTCGGATTTACCGTGCAGAGTGATAAAAAAGAAAATAAAATGCAATAATATATAGTATTTGTAATAAGAATTACCCAAAAGTCTTATGAAGTTTTCAGGTAATAACTTATTATTCACCAAGAAAATAAATACAACCCTGTCCCGGCTAATACTTTTATGGCTTTATTTCATGTCATTATCCCATCTCACATCAGGTCATTTTCTTAGAACGTGAAAAGAACTATACAATGATTGATTTATAAACTTTTATTACTAAATCCTTAAGGCCAGATGCCGAGTCAACGAAATATTGTGAAACGTGCTTTACATTACAAATATCGGATGCTTTAACAGCATTTTTTGTGTCGGCAATGTCCTGTTGAATAGTCGTAGAATAATGATCTCATTCAGTTATCTGTTGAAAAACTACCTCGTATATATTTAAAAACCACCTGACGTTAGAGGGTGTTACCTTCGAATTAACATCGCTACAAAAATATAAGCTTGTAGGTATATCGATGAAGCCGTTTTTATCCAATGTGGCTTCGGCTAAAAATAAAACTTATTATAAAAATCCAATCCAATTACAAAACTATGTTCTTTTTCAATATTCTGCTGGAAATAATTTGCATTTTATAAGTGAGGATGAAAATTATACACTCTGTTTCCCGACGAGACTACTCACACGATTTCTATCAAAATTGCCTATATGTCCAAATTCTGTGTGAACATCCCCACTACCAAATAAAAAACATCTTGTCGGGTTGATTAGTAGGACAATAAAGGTAAATGGTGTCATGTTGAAAACTTCTTTTTTCTACTTCCGTTACTAAAACCGCATCTAAAACACGGTTTTGGCATTCGCAAAACGTCACTTAACACTATTGTTTAAAGTGAGAAAAAACACATGTCGTTTATCTTTGAAAGAATTCTCTGGAAGAATACGCCCAGGCAAACACATGGGAAGAAATTCATAAAAGAACCATCAGACAAAGTAGCGAAAGAGCTACTCTCAATGAGCAGGAACAAACTACGCACCATAACGGGGCTACTTACGGGACACTTTCCCACAAAGGGCACTTGAACAAAATAAGGCTGTATAACGGAGACCTAACATGCAGGAGATGCAAAAAGGACACTGAAACAGCTCTGCACATACCATGCAACTGTGAGACGCTAGACCACAGGAGGCAGAAACTGTATGGTAGACCCCAAATGACTCCAGAAGAAGACTTCTACAACCAACCAGCAAAGAACCTGCATAAGCTAACACAAGGAACGGATTGGATGAATAGGCTGTAGTCAGAATACTACACTGAGAAAATTCCCAGCAAAGAGTTATTTCCTAAACTTTTTTTGGCTAAGACAAGTAGAATTTCCACTGTGGTAATAAAACTGATTAACTGAGTTAGTAAAATCAACTTTTCTATTATCTCTATACAGAAACTATAAGATACTTATTAAAAATACAAAACATATTTATTTATCCACCCAATTGATTGGATACTTAAGAATTAGTTATCAAAACTTGATCATACATATGTGTTCAGTTTTTTTGGCTTTTAAATGTTTTTTTTATATTCAGAAAAAACTTTTATTTTTTAGAGGCTGGGCAATATTAAAAATTAAGTTGATTTCATTTATTTATTTCTCTGTTTTTCCACACACCTTTGTTTGTCCACCCCATTATTTTTATATACTTGTTTAGAATTAGTTATAACTAATATCAAAACTACATCATTCATTTATGTGTTTAATTTGTTAAATATTGTTTTTATTTTCAGAAAAAATTTTTATTTCTTAAAGGCTATAATATGTGCAATAACAATATTAAAAATAAAGTTGATTTTTTTCCACATTTTGTTGTGTTATTTTAACCATCCTTGTATACATAGGCATAATTGGTTTGATACAGTTATGTATTTCCAGTAAATATTTTTTGCCATAGAGATTTCGCGGTACCTATATAATATTTGAACCATACCACTGCATGAATATATTTGATTTGATTTCAAGCATAATTTGAAATAAATAATGCTTACCTTTAAAAGTTTAGTTATAATTGAAATTTTATTGAAGCTTGAAATTGATCCCGATATACTGCGTAGGTTTGTTGAAACATGCGTTGCGTGTGCAGGGTGCAGGTTGGTTGGTAGTTATTTGATAGCCAAGCCCTTAGACTATTAAACACAGATTAATAGTCTAAGGCCAAGCCATATTATGAAAGGTTGTGATGTACCAAAAAATACATGTTATTTGTTTAAAGTTGGGCATTTTCTATGTATTCTTATTAGTTGTGCCATTTTTAACAAAACACCTATATATAGTGTATTTGCAGTTTTGGTCTGGGATTTTTCAGACAGAAAATAATCTTTTCTATATAACTAATGAACAAATAACTAGCATCTAAAAAATATGTATTCTAAATTAGTAATTTAGCTTCCAGTAGGAGAATAAAATCTTGTCTAGACCAAAACCCGACTTCACTAATCTAAAATAATCATCATCTAAAACAGCTGGCTTAGATTCCTAGGAGAACCAAATCACTTTTTGATATCAGTAAAAAAATTTACCATTTTTACAATAATACTCTGCTACTTTCGTAAAACTTATCTTTTGGTTTAGTAAAGGTACTTTATAATAATAATTTACTACTACACTAAAGAGATTTTAGTAAAGCAATCTTTACTGCCATGGCACATGTCTCTCTTAGTGCCTATTTTAATAGTTTTTTTGGCTGGAATAGCGAAAAAACTTGCTGTGAGGATGAAATTTTTTTCTCGGTGTAGGAGTATCCACAATAAACCCAGGAGACTGAGGTGGTACCGGCGAAGGGACGGCTCCTTAAAAAAAATCTTTTGTTTCTTAAACGTCACATCAAGTGTATCTTTTGTGATTTTTACTTAATATTTTGTGATAATTTTGAAGTTCTGTGTCATTTGATTTTTTCATTTGACACGCCAGTCATTGTTTGTCTTGTTTCAGAAAACTCGTGACTAAAGAAACGTTTTTGATTGGTATAAAACACAAATTCTGAAGATTCTATTCTTCTATTATAGTTCGATTGCTTTAAACTTGGAACTGGGTAAAAAAGTAGGGATAAAACTTATGTATAAGCAGCATGGTAGACTCCGTTTCACATAAGAAAGACTCATTTGAAGTTGCAGACGTATGCGCGAACTTGTTGTTAAAACCAGCGCCATATTCTGAAATTGAAATTCGACTTTAAATCAGTAGTGTAACGTTTTCTTAGTTTGTAGGTTAGCACAAAATTAGAATATTAAAAATGTATTTATAATATGCATAGTTTAAATAAAACATATTTTGGAATTATTTGAAGCTTTTCGAGTTATTTCCACAAGTTATTTCTGCGCAAGACAGTTGGCAAACTTCACGTGGCTTCCTCTTATGTGAAACGGAGTCTCTTTCTTAACTTTTGCTTGAAAACAACCAAAAATTGTTTAATATTCTCTTCACTGTGGGACGATAGGGTTGATGTACATTTGGGTATCTTGTAGCAAATAAAATAGATGTTCAAATAACAAGTAAACAATTGAATTTAGATAATCTTCATTGTTTAATTCCAAACGAGCCATTTCTATCACTGTACTATGCAATTGAGTTTAGATAATAACAATTAATACTATTTACCTACGACCCCCCCTGTAATAAGTCAATAACACAGAGTCGGTATCAATGTAATGACAGCTATTACGCACTGTAAAAAAAACGCACAGCTGTAAAGTAAATCGCACGGCTTCCCTAGCAACATCTTAGCAACTGTCAATAGACGTCTCCATTTTATTCAAAATTTACTATTTGAAAACATTAGATATGGCCACGTTTAACTGTGAAAAGCACAAAGGGCTATGTATATGTATTGAATATAATTGAAAAATGGAATTTCGATTATCAACAATATAATAATAATGCTTAAACGTTAGTTCTTTACTGTGCTTCTTTCATTGGTAATAAAGTAATAGAGATGGAGTTTACCAAGCACCTCTAATTATGTAACTGTTATTTCTTATGCTTCTTATAAAAAATACAAGTACAAGTAGGTCGTAGGTAAAGTATGGTACGTAACTCGTGTTGTAGAGCATTTTACGCACTCACGGAATTACGCACTCGCCGCTACGCGGCATCGTGCGTAACTTTTCCATTCGTGCATAAAATGCTCCTTACCACACACGTTACGTAATATACTATTAATAATGACAGGTAAAAACACAGCCAGCTAAAATACAAGAATAAATAATACGGCCTACGACTACGCAATAATAAGGCTGAAATAATTATAAATATTTTTGGATATATGCGTTAATATCTCAAAAACGCTTAATATTGGTTATAGGGAATTTAAATTAGTTAAAAGAATAAAAATATCCATTCTTTTTTAATTTCTTGGGAAATGAAACCACAATATTTTTAAATTCTTTATTTCTAGTTGTCAAATTTTTTCTGTTGTGTCAGTTAGGGATAAAAATTAATTTCTACTTATTGTTTCTTGACAACGGTAGCTGGAACGCTACCGAAACGTTGAAATAAAGAATTTAAAAATATTGTGGTTTAATTTCCCAAGAAATTAAAAAAAGAATGGATAATAAAAATATCGTTGTTTTATTTAAAAAAATGAAGACTTATTTGAATTTCAACTTTCCAACATTTTTTCAACATCCCTGTTTACAAAAAAGAACTTTTCGACATGTCACCGATTAGTCTAATGCCTAAGGCATTGCCATATTGATGTACAGATATTTTTATGTGCAGCTTCCTCGCGCATACGACTGCAACTTCTAGTGGGTTCTTCTTATGTGAAACGGAGTCTACCTTGATCAGAATTTTCAATGTTAAGGTCTGCAATTTTTTATTAAAATATCAATATCACGATAATTATACGTTTTAGAAATAGGGTAGGTATTCTAAACAAAATGACATTGAAATTTAATGTAGAGTCCGAAAAGTCATTAATATACAGGGTGTTACATTTACTATATTAAATTGGTCGTTCATTTTCGGCTCGTCGTGAAAGAGCAGTCAGTATACACTATGGAAATGATCAAATTAAATCAGCTTACGGCGGCATTTGTCAAAGGCTTTATAAGTGGCTGATACGCGACACTATGGTACTTTATATTCAAATTTATCAACGTACTTTTCAAATAATTCAATACGATCCTGCGAATCTCCTTCTTGATGGCATAGTTTCTTATGGTCTATTGTATTATTACATGATGTATACGTTTGTAGGTTGTGTTATGAATTGGAATTTGTTTCGCACCGATCAATGGTATTTGAAGAGGTCACAATTATTCTTTGTGAATAAATTACTGACTGGAACATACGATTACCAGTAAATCGTGAATTGCATTTAAATTAACCAATTGATTTACCGAATAATTGAATAATTTTTATGGTTTAAGCAAAACCTTTTATTTTTGCAAAATTTGCGTTTATTTGTAGAAGCAAAAATATATATTTATTCTAATATTATTGAAAATATTGTAGGACTTTTGGCATTCACTGTAAACGACTTATTCATCTAATTTATGTAAAATTAATTTTTGTCTCGATTTTTGTTAAAGAACAATCCAAATTTCTTTGAATACATCTCTTAACCAACTTAGTAGACCTAGTTTCACCTCTATTTAAGGAAGGCCAAATTATCCTAAACAGAACCGGCATTTGAAAAAAACTGAAATCAATTTTCATTATACATTCAATATTCCAGAAAATATTAACTATACAAAGCACAGTTTGATCAAATAAAGATTTCTGTGATTATTTCACTCGCCTGTCAAATTTGGATTATTAACCAATCACGTGCTGGAAAATTGCTGTGTCACGAACAATCAAAACAAAATAAGTCGCTCTCACTCACCTTAGTCCTAAACTATTTGATAACAGTTTCAATATTTACCGAAAGAACGGTATCCTGTAATAAGGAACTGACCCGTAAATATTAAATATTGCTAATAAAACTACTATATGTACTAATAGGGTGATAATAGCAAATTATTGTATTTCAGATATTGATACGTAATAATTTCGCACATTTTTGAAACGTATTAATTGTTTCTTTTCTATAACACACCATCAATATAGTAAGAACGCTGACTAGTATGTTCCAACATTAACTTACCTATTAAACAAAGCAGCATCAGAAAATAGAATACCGAAAGATTGGGAAATAGGAATCATAATGCCCCTATACAAGAAAAACAGTAGACAATACTGTAACAACTACAGAGGAATAACACTGTTAAGTGTCCCATCTAAAGTATATGAAAGGTTACTAAACGACAGACTGAAAAGGATAATAGAACCATATTTGGAAGAGACACAAAGTAGTTTCAGAAAAGGAAGAGGAGTTCAAGATCACATATTTTCAATTAAACAGATTATCGAGAAAAACCACAAAAATCAAATATATATGGCCTTTATAGACTTAGAAAAAGCCTTCGACAGCATACCTAGAAGAACGATATGGAAGAGTTTGAAAAGAAGGGGAGTGGACGTCAGATTGCGAAATAATATCGAAAGTATATATCAACGAACAAGAAACTACGTCAGAACAAATAATAGAGAATCAGAAGAATTCATAACTAAGGAAGGGGTAAGACAGGGTGGAGTGTTAAGCCCAACATTGTTCAACTTAGTTCTAGACGACGTAATCAAGGAAATAAAACCCACTATCAAGAAACTTTTACTTGGATACAGAAATTTGGAACCAATCTATGTAGCAGAAATGGCATTTGCAGATGACTTAATGGTCTGTGCCAAAAGCGAGGAAGATTTGAAATATAACCTTGATAAATGGTATTTGGCACTGAAACGAAGAAATTTAAAAATAAACGTAGACAAAACAAAAGTAATGATAATAGGCAACAATGACATCCAAACAACAATAAACTTAGATAACAAAGAAATAAAACAAACCAATAGTTTCAAGTACCTAGGAGTTACAATACAGGAGAATGGAAAAAATGAAGCAGAAATAAACAATAGGGTAGAGAGCGCGATAAAGTTGTATTATACATTAAATAAAACATTTATTTGGAAAAAAGAGGTAGCCAAGAAAACAAAGCTGACAGTATATAAAACAGTCGTCAAACCTATTCTTACATATGGATGTGAAAGCTGGACATTATCTAAGCAGCAGAAAAGTAAAATACAAGCTGTCGAAATGAAATTTTTAAGGGGCATAGAGGGAATAACAAAAAGAGATAGAAAACGAAATGAAAACATAAGAGATGCTCTATAAATAGAAATGGAATCGATATTAAGTAGTATAGAAAGACAGCAATTAAGATGGTTTGGTCATTTGGCAAGAATGAACAACAATAGGCAAGTCAAGAGAATATGGGGAGCAAGATCAATCCAAAAACAGACGAGAGGCCGGCCGAGGAAAACATGGAATGATGTAATTGTAGAGAATTTAGCGAAAAGAAATAAAACATGGACAGTAGGAAGCAACATGGCAAAGAACAAGAAACAATGGGCCAATTTTATTTATAATAATTAAACATTACACCTTAACACCTACGGGTATACTAAGGTTTTTGATTATATATATATAGTAACATATAAATATGAAAGATATCTTTATTTCGACAAATTCTGAAATGCTGTCAGCTATTAATTTCTGCAGTGATATAAAGTGTGTTTTAATTAAGATGTCCAGTGCAAATCCGGTTCAGGCAGTAGCCGAAAATGTTTTCCTGTTGAAGCAAAATAATTTTTAAAAGTGTTTATTCAAGTTAGTAGAGCGAGGCCACGAAAAACATTTTTCATGAAAGGAAACATCAACTTTATTCAGCGTTCCTGAAAGTACAGTGTTCCTGAAAGTACAGTATGGTAAATTGTAAATAACCGTTGTTGGTAGCCTTACAAACTGGAGAAACTGTACTGAGCACGTTAAAAAGAATCAATATTAATTTGGAAGATTTGGAAATTATATGCTGTGTTTTATTTTGTTCTTAAATGTAAGTACTATAATACTGTTAAAATATAGTATTACTGCAAATTTTTGTTTGTTCATTTAATTCCCAAATAACTTTTACATAAATAAATAAATTTATAAATTGTAAAAATTACTTTATAGTACTTTTTCTTTTTCATCAGGTATAGGACGGCTCTTCACGGTAAATCCATAGTTTTATAGTTTTATTGCATTTCAAGCCTAAATCAAGTCAAATCAGTCTCTTAGAACGTGAAAAGAATTAATTATACTGGTTTTCAAGAAATTCACGTTCCTTATACCTCTAGAAATGTTATTTATTTTAAAATATAAGACCTTGATAAATTAGTTACTAAATTTCTTGTATATTGTATAATTTATATGGACTAAATTTGGGCATTAACAATCCAAGAGATCTTTAGCTTTAGCTCGAGGGCTTTCATCTTTGATTAAATATTACGTCTCGATGAATTGATGTTATATGTTGATATTACCACTCTGAATACATTTTAAACGAATGATCAAAATTTCCCCAGTTGAATCGTCTTAAATTGCTTCACAACATCAACATATTTTGAAATAAATACAAAAGCAAAGCAAATAGCTGCCAAACAAACGTAAACATTTGATGTCATATTGTATTATTTAAATCGTATTGTTTAAATAATAATCATTCAATGACTTCA
This sequence comes from Galerucella pusilla, assembly GCA_910591695.1. Taxonomy (NCBI): domain Eukaryota; kingdom Metazoa; phylum Arthropoda; class Insecta; order Coleoptera; family Chrysomelidae; genus Galerucella; species Galerucella pusilla. Next base: position 5,714 of record CAJUYI010003778.1, on the reverse strand, counting down.
ATCTTTTTTTGGTTCCTAAATATACAAAGCAAGGTATTTAATCTTTGACTGGATAGAAGAGGGATTCCCTTAGAACATAAAGTAGTAAGGAAGGAGCGTGTGCTAGATCTTCCATAATAAATAAAAGAGACAAAATCGGCCATTTTGGATAACCATTTTATGACTTATTATGTATTTGTTTGGTCGCTGTTTAAAAGTTGGTTTTTATGTTATATTTTGCCGATTATTACTAACTCAGATGTTTTAGTTTATAATAGGATCACAGAATAGGATTTTCTAAGGTTAAGTTGGTTTTTCAGTTACGTTATATAATACTCTCAGTGATATAAATATAGTTTTCAAGACAATGGTTAGTTGTAGTGCTTGTGGACGTTCAAATACTGCTAAAAACGACGGTTTGAAAATTACTTTTCATCGGTGAGTATTATTATGTTTGTACACATAGTTGTTCCCAACCTAAATTTTCACTTGGCATGATATGACATGACATGGGCGTATCATTTTATTTTTTAGTTTATAAACAAATATATCAAATTTATTTTCAGCATATCATTATTATTTAGAAAGCTAGCTTTTATATCATTTTATAATACACTTGTTACTTACAATATTTTCTATTCTGCTAAATTTTAAGTTATTGAAAATATTTATTCCATTTTATAGAAATAGTTTTATCCTAATTAAAATTGGGCACGGCGCCACTGATATATCCTATTCTGCGGCGGCTATTTTGGATAACCATCCCGGTTAACTGTCCTTGGCGTAAGGATCCTACCTTATTACTTTATGTTCTAAGGGGATTCCTCACCGAGCCAAAGGCATTTGCCGATATTGGTGTTCAGATATTGTTATATGTGCAGCTTCTTCGCGCATATGATTGCAACTTCTAGACTTTAGTGGGTTCTTCTTATGTGAAATGGAGTCTATAAGTGAATGTCACCCCAATATACAGGGTGGTCCATTAAGCGAGGTAACCGGATATATCTCGGAAAGTATTTGTTCCAGGTCGTGGGGAAAACTATTGATGGTAATAGTGGCCGAGAGAAATGGCTGGAATTATTTTTAATTAAAAAATGTCACCCCTAGGGGGCGTTAGTGACATTTCTTTGTATCTGTTAAATAATCGCTGCATAAAGCAACCTCTACTTTATCTGTTTTAAAGCAATCGATAAGGTATATGAATGGTTTTCAAAATCCACACAATTCTGTTGCATATGAGTCCAGAAACAGTCGGATAGGTTGAATAGTTAATGAAATATAATATATAATTTTAGATTTGAACATAGCAGTAACGCCCCTAGGGGTGAAATTTTGAGGCTGAAAATAATTTCCAGTTATTCCTCTTTTACTATAAATATTTTCCCCACAACCTGGAAGAAATACTTTTCGAGAAACAGCCGGTTACTTCGCTTGAATCTGTATACCAAACCAACATCGGACTCTATTCGTATTTATAAATAAGACTCAAGGCTGAGCACGGTCTTGAGTATTCGTTTTTGACACTTTTTCGATGTAAAAGTGTCAAAAACGAATGCTCAAGACCGTACTCAGCTAAGTGTTAACCTCGGTGTTAACATAATCTATGTGGAAAAACCGTTTTAATTGTAGCCGTTAACACTGTGTTGTCAATCAAGTTTAAATAGACTATAGAAAAGGAAGACTAAGCTAATGTTTCAAAAAAGTAAATGCCTGGTTTGGTTTAAACGGAATTTAACGAAATTATACTTCGGTACCAACATTAAAATTCAACATACACAATATTGAAACTAATTTAAATGTTTAAACCTAGACATTAAAAAAATAGAATCATTCAAGTTTGGTGCAGAGGCATTAAAAAGATTATTTCTTGAATAAACTATATTTTCATCTAATTATAATATCCATTTAAATCTATCCAGTCGTGCAACCTCCCAATTTTATTCGTTAAAAATAACAATTTACTGAAAAAAATTTCGACATTAACATAAAAACCACTTTGGTTCGGATTTAATTTCCACGCCAGTGCCTTTAAGAAGCAAATTTGCGTAACAACCACCAACCACACATCGTCGTTGACGGTCTTCAACGTGTTCAAGTGAAAAAAAAACTGTTGCTATCGTCACAGGTTTTTATTATTTCTTTCAAGTCACGTTGTTTTTTTTAAATTGATTATAGAGTTAATCTAATTGTTCGACACGAAATAGAAAAAAAAATAGTTACAAATAATGTAATAGTACAAGAGCTGGCACCAATTTTGGGTAGGTATTTGAGACATACCGAAAATTTGTCCTATTCAACCCGAGATTTAATCCCAACACGGATTTGCAGACCTGGCTGGTGAGAAGCAGAGAAGCGGGACTAAATCAACCTCTACATTTTTAAAAATATCAATTTATCCTTACCAAAAGTATGTATGAGGCAATTTGAAATGTTTATGTTACAGTTTAATGTATAAAGAGTTAAGAAAAAAATTAGCCAGACGATTTGTCGAGTTTTTAACCTTCGTGCAAAACTATTTTGAAAAAAATATATAAAAAATGTATTTGACGCACATTGAAATTTTAATTGTTATAATTTATAGTAGAAAAATTTGATTATAAAAAAGATAGATCTTTTTAGTAGGACTTTCTGCCTGCCTGCCTGGTGATCTAAAAAAGTATGTATAATGCGAGTGAGTAGCAAAATGTGTAGTATAAATTGAATATATTTCTATTTATGTTAAAACTACTAAAGGATAACGTATTATACCAATAAAATATCACAAAATCAGATTTATTCGGATGAAAGAATTATACAATTGAAGAATTATTATTGGTACAAAAATATAGATTTAATTCATCCCAAGTCAGAATTGAATTATTGTTCTTCATTTTCAGCTGCCGATAAACGTTTTCCCTCCACACTACAGCTCATGCCCACGCCGTAAATAAGGGCAAAGTCGTATGGTGCACGACGGCGCCGAAAAGTCTCAAAACTCAAAAGTAAAAAAAAATATACAGCAACAAACACCATTGTGAAAACAGAATTTATAGTGATTTTTTTTATTTCTTGCGTCTGTGCTTTTGTATCACATTTAAAACTACAATTTTGAGTTGTAATACTGTTGGAATATATTTATGTTTTCTATGTTTATAATTATGTTATGTACCTGAATGACCAAATACTTGTATTGCTTATACTTGTAAAATATTAAAATGGAAATAAATTTATGGAAATACTTTTTGAAACTATTTTTCAATAGTGGATAATAATACCTAACTTAATCCGTAAATGAACGTACTACAAATTTGGGAGGTTATTTCAAATTTGCATAAGTGCAACAAAAGGTCTCTTGCACTTAGGTATACATCATTTTTATCACCTGGCAGGCAGAGTCTCACCAAAATGATCTGACTTTTTTATAATAATATATAATACACTATTAAAATTTCAAATTGCCTCAAACATATTTTTGGCAAGATATTTTAAAAATTGTAGGGGTACATTTAGCCCCACTTCTCACCAACCAGGTTTGCAATTCGGTGTTGGGGTTTAATAGGAAAGGTAGAGAACAAGTTGCCTCAAATACCTACCCAAAAATTGGTGCCAGCTCTCCTACTATAAGTAATAAGTGATAATACGTTACAAAAATAGCAAGTATCCTTTTATACGCGACGTAGTCTGATATGAAATAATTTGCAGCTGTTGGTACATAAGGCGGAAACACATTATTTTCACGTCACGTGAGTTCACGTTTCACGATACCGCATTTTTCGTCTATAAACAATAAGGACACACTCTTGTCACTTGGAAGATTCACGTAAAATCACTTGATATCACAATTTGGCGTCGTATTGAATACTCTTGTATTTATATGAAGAAAATTCTAATGTTATAAATTTTTAAATAAAACTGTGACAGTAAGTTAGTAAATGTAATAGCTGCAGGGGGTCCACCAGATCCAGCAAAATGTTTAAAGTGATCTATGAGAAAAAAAAGTATGGGAACCTCTAGTCTAGACTGAGCAAGTGGCAGTGGCGTTTCTCGCGCCCAGAAATGTTAAGTATTAAGTAATGTGACATCATGAAATCCGTGATTGACCCGATTCTTCCGCAACGAAGAGTATATCCAGCTTATCGGCTGAGCGTATAGTGGGAATATTCGTACCTGGCACTGGCACTGGATGGTACAGCTTAAGGATAAGGAATTTATCGAACATATTTTTATGGCCTGTTTGTAGGGTGAAGCAATGCGTTTATGAAAAATTGCCTTTGATTGTTTTTTAAACGCATAGACAGGGTTGTGTGCAATGAGTGTGAAGAATAGTTGGGGACGTGGTTTGCATCAGCTGTTCAGAATTAATGTGTAATATTGCAGCAATAATATCCGGGCATCGTCTTAATGAATCAATATAAAAATAAAACAAATTTCATTGACAAATTTGCTTTCGATCCGATTTTTGATATTCATCCAAATACAGTGGGTATATACTTGCCACAGTTTGTATAATCATACTGCAATATTTGTCAGGTAATACCTTGTGTAATACCAACCAGTAGTAGGTTATCTGTGATACTATCCATTCAAAATATTAGATTACATGTTTATTTAACAAGCAATTAAGAAACAATAACCAACATTTTAACTGTAATTAGTTAATGATATGGGATTTATTCTAAAAACCTACAATAGTGTCATACATAGAAAATTCACATAGATAATGTAAATAAAAATAATTAAGATCAATGATATTTATGTATTTTCCGCTACGAGTTATATGGAACAAGATCACTGGTGAGAATTGGGAGCAATGTTCATCAGAATAATTTAATTTTCTCACATTGATTAGACGTTTTGAGAACAGAAAAAGGGGCACGAAAAAATTTATGCAGCTTATGAAAGTGGGTGAGTTAAATATACTGGTTCAATTCCGACAAATTTGATTCAATAATTTTTTCTTCAATCAAAGGGATATCAAGTGCTCTGGGTGTATATAGCAAGTACGAAATGTGTTCTCCAACAAATTAGCGAGCTGAACTTGCGAACAATAAATCAAGAAATAATTATTTGCCAGTTAATCTCGAAATAAGATATAATAAACCGAAATTTCGTGCATATCTTTGTTTCGGCGTTTCAAATGTTGGGTTAACAGTCTCATAACATCACCGTGTCTCCAGTTATTCAAGGTCAAAAGTCCTAAAAACCAGGTTTTCGTTAATATTTGGCTTCCTATGCAATAAACGATATTGTGAAAGTTGTAGAACACAAAATTCTTTATAAATTTCTTTACAAACATTTAATCTTGTGGACTAATTATATTTGAGATAGAGCGCTCAGCCATATAGCATAAAGCAAGGTTAACCGTTAATTCTTGTACGCTATGATGAACGAACACTAATTGTCAACTATTAATTAAATTTATAAATATTCATCAAATATATTAAACAATACTTACTAATTTCTTATAAATAATAAAGTAAATTATTTTAAATGTATGGGTGTTAAATTCTCATTATTCAAATTACATTTTAACTAGTGAAGAAATTTGAGTATTTTCTCAGGTAGGTTTTAAATAATGGAGCTTATATTTTTATGTAGCTATTAAAATTCAAGCACTGAAAAGATTTTTCTGTATTTTAATTATTTCAGCAACTAATTTCCGCTCTCTATTTCCAAATCATTTATTCCTAATGCAAATCTCATTTTTCACCTATTTTACCGGAAAACCAATCATATGAACACCAAAAATAGGACGG
>CAJUYI010003777.1:0-14160 GCA_910591695.1 Galerucella pusilla | reverse complement strand
TTTATAGCTTTTTGGTGTCAACTAAATTAATTAGACCCTTGAATAATAATGTTCGAATGAACTACTTCCACTATTCTAAGGACAACGTAAAAATCAAGTAAAATCATCGAAAAGTTAGCTACATAAAGGGTAAAATAAACTGTTTGAGTGTTAGATAAATGCTTGTTAACCGATAATATGAATTTTTCTCACAAACAAATCAACTTACCTATATATATGTTTTTCGGGTGGATTAATAAAACGCCTGAATAATGAAGGTCGAATGAACTACTGCTACTATCCAGCGGCCAATAAGAAAATAAACTAAAAAAAATCCAATAGATAGCTTTGTGTAAAGTATAAAATAATAAATTGTAGATCAGTCGACAACCTTTTTAGTGAAATGTGAAATTCGTGGCTCTTTGAAAACCTCTTTTAACTATGATAGTTATTTTTTCTTGCATCAATTATTTATGTGGAGTTGTCACGATTGCAAACATTTTTTCACACAAACACGCATATATTGAAGAATTCCTTACTGTTTACTAGCTATTAAGTTATGTTGCTTATTTTTTATTTTATTTTTTTTTTATTTCAGACACAGGTAGTTTGGAGTTTTGAGGCAATTTTGTTTAAAACTGTATTTATTGGTGTATTAAGAATCAAGTTTAAAGTGTTCTTTTTTTTAAATACATAGTAGACATGTAAAATAAATCCTGTTATATTTGATCGTTTTTTGTTTGTTTTAATTTCATTCTTGTTTTATTTTATTTCATCTTATCGTATTTTATTTAGTGCTAAGTAGAATAAATAAGGTAAGTTGCATGAATTTAGTGCTTTAAGTGTTGTGTAGTTTCAACTTACAGGTCTTTTTTTTTTTTCAAGTAACTAATCTTAATTTATTTTCAAGAAAATAACCTAACCTAACTATTTTAAGTAATTGAATAGATGAGGCTTTTACTTGATATAGATTCATAGTAAATTATGAAATGAAACAATTTTATTTTGTTAAATCTACATTATATTTAACCTTAAAGTTGTGACGCGTTTCGCTAACACAGTAGCTTTTTCAAACGAATGGAGGTATAATGAAAAATTTTCAATTTATACAGTGCCTTAATACTAAATTTAGTATTACTGTATTCCCAAGCCACCCGCAGATGATGGGTTCGACCCCTCTTCTTTCCATAGTAGGACATAGTAGGTCAGGTGACAGTTTGTCCCAAGTGCTTTTAAGAAATAATTTAGCGTGCCTTTGTTCTGGGGTTTCATACCACCAGCGCAACGCCTGGTTGTTTATCCATTTGTGAATGCTCTCTTTAATAAGGCATTTAGCAATTCCACAGGAAGGTTCTGGCCCTATTATGACTTCCGTTGCTCCCTGATTGGCTAATTCATCGGCCTTTTCATTGCCTTTTATTCCTTGGTGACCTGGTACCAGGCTATGGTCACTCTATTATGACTACCTAGTCTGTTGAGGGTCTTGCGACACTCCCACACCAGATTTGAAGTTATCCGATATGAGCGTATCGCCTTTAGTGCTGCTTACTGGCATCTCCTTTTTCATGTATTGGGCAGATCATAGCAGTCATCCATAAACGTGGTAATTTTTTCTTTTTTCCATATTTCTTGGATTAGTTTTCCTATTATCTTTTTAGTAGGTTGCCCCTTCCTTTGAAATTCCTGCCGTAATGCCACCAGGACTTCTTATTTTTCATATTAGTTATGATCTCCTCTAGTTACTGGTCTCGTGGTTCCTCAAATAGGATTTCATTTGTTATGTGTCATGCTAAAAATATGTCGTTTTGTTTTTAAAAACCTTTTTTTTGTTATGATATTACTAAGTGATCCTCCACTGCGACTCGCAAGTCTGTTCATATTTCACCAAATACATGGAGCTTCTTAAAGGATTACATAATCTTTTAGACCAAAACGGCGTGTATGATGAATCATATGACAGTTTTCTGTTAGACAACGTAGATAATGTTTGGTGAAATTCTTTGAACCAATCTTGTTAAATTTTGTCAGAGATCTAAGAGTCCAGGAATTTATTGTTTGTTGGACAACACTTAATAAGAGTGCTTTTAAAGTTGCTTAGATGTCTGGGAGGTTGATTTCCTCCAATCGTTCCACACATGAATCCATGGTGTAAATTTCCGCCTGTAATGCAGTTCTGTATACAATTACACCATAGTCTGAGTGTGTTTTTGACCATCTGTATTCCAACAGCTATTAGCTTTTAGTAACTCCTCCTACCGGATCTGTCCATTCGGAATTCTATAATTGCTAACATTAATTTCAAGTTAGATACTAATACTTGGTTTTCTTGAAAAAAAAACAACCTAAAAAAGCATTTAACTACAAAAATTAACTCATTAACAATACTAACAATTTCTAATAGTGCAAGAAAGCGACCAATACCTTACACAAGAGCTTCACCTTCCTCTCCTTCTTCTGTAAGTAGCGGCAGCAGTGGGAGTCCTTATTACAGACACAGATCTACTAGTAGATCTATCAGCAGGAGATCTTCTCATTCTAAATCCCGAACTAGTACGCCAGTAAGGTCGTCGAAGTCACCCTAGCGTTTAATTGAATGTCTGGAGGAGGTTATCAAGAAAGTGCAATAAAAATATTTTTTGTCTGATATTGTGTATGATATTGATAGGATAATTTTTGAAAACAAAAAAAGCATATTCGATTTACAGCCAGGTAAACCGTACTGTTAGATTAAATTAAATAAAAAGAAGACAACGAAATACTCTCAAAATGGTTGAATCCTTTAAACGAATTTACAATTATAGTACACCCACTTACAGTAAGGCTCGTATAAAATAGAAGCACCCCTGTTATGAACACGATGACTGATTTTGAAAAATTCTTCTACAGTACAATTAAATAGTAAAGACGTCTGTCTATGACATCACGCTTTCCTAAACACTTGATAGCTAGCAAGTTGAAAGTTTATTTTAATACATAACAATTATTACTTTGAGCTATAAGTCATGAATTCTACTGCGTATGTTTCAAAATATAATCGATGATAGATATTAACGTTCCAATAGCTATCTTATGGTTTGAGTTCTAGATTATTTTTTTTAACTTCTAATAAACTAACATGTCGAAATTCAGTTGAACAAAATCATTCTTGGGCGAAATAATACTTCCAGCAACAACAAGTCGATTCTTGGCAAATTTAAATTGTTTGCGTTCCATAAGCTGGGTTCACACTAAGCTAGCTGCCAACGGCTGGCAATGCGGTCATATCGGCTGCTACTTGACTACTTCTACAGCAAGCAGTGACTGCCAACCTGGTCAAGTCAAACTGACTACTCACCAGTTCACAGTTGTTCAGTTCAGCAGGTAAACGGTAGACCATGTCGCTAGTAGCCGCTGCTTGCTACCAAAAGCTGAACATGTCCAACTTTGCGGGCGGCGAATTTGTTAATCACACCTAGCTCAAATCGCGGCTGGCAACAAGCCTAGTGTGACCCGCGCTATTGGTAACGTTTCTGTGTACTTTTGGTTAGAGCGATTTTCAATTGCTATATTCTCTATTTACATTTTCACTAAAATTGATATAGTCGCACATGTAATATGAAAATCTCTATCCCTTATAATTATCCAAAACACATGACTTTGACTGGTCGGCCATATTGTTCTGGAGAGCAACCGATCAGTTGGAGTTGAACCTTGTGTGTTTTGGCATGTTAATGTAATATATATATTTTATTTTTCCCCGCATTCTACAATAATAGAAAAATATATATAGCATTTTAGATAATTTTAGGAACTTATTACTAATTAAAGTCAACCATCATCCGTTGTTTACCAGTAAACAATGAAAACTAAATAGAATATGCAGGGCCCCCGCAAGGGCTACTGGCGCCCGTGTGCAAAAAAGGATTTTGGCGCCCCTTAAGGCATTTTGGATCATGTTTTTTTATTTATTTTTTTGAAGGTAGGTAGGTAGGTGCTTGAAATAAAGCAAAAAAAAACTGAACTTTAGAAGTCATATTTATTTGTAGACTAAAATATCAAAATGAAACAAACAGAATAAAATCAAAATAAATTCTTGTTCACACTCATTTTAAAACATTTACTTAACTAATGGGGTACAGACACGTTGACACGTTGTTTATAAATACTACAAAATAACCCAAAACTAAAAATCACATTTTTTTAGGAACAAATAGCAGAAATATTGCCTAATGTCTACATATATATAAGTACTACTTTCTACTTATACTTAGATATTTGAAAAAATATGCAGATATTTCTAATAACAAATACTTAGGTAACTTCGTTATAAAATCAAAAATGATAGCTAGGTCTAGGTACAATAGAAAAATAAAGAATAGCTATTGTAGTAGCGATATTTTCCGAGATTTTGCTGTTGCAAATTCATTAATTACATCGCTAAAATTTATACCATCAAAAATTTCTTGTTCAATTGCTAATATTGCTAGCCCAGACAATCTTTCTTGAAGCATTGTCGATCTTAAATAATTTTTAATGGTTTTTAACTTTGAAAAAGATCGCTCGCCATAAGCTACAGATACAGGCAATGTTAAAAGAATTCTTAGTGAAATGCTTACGTTTGGAAGGGTGGAGATTAAATTGTTTTCAAATATATATTGTAAAATACTTAAGGGGTCAGTATCATCAGGTAATGCTCGCGAAACTTCGCACCTGAAGGTCTCTTTCTTTTATCCTGAAAAAACATATAAATAATTAGTACTCATGGGAATTAGGCATTAACTTCTAAAGTAAGCACAATAACAAGCACCATGTGGGTAGGGTAGGAAATATTCTTAAAAAGTTAACTAAGTAGGCAATATTTTTTAACCCTTTATAGGGCAGATTATTATTAAGTAAGATATGGCCGATTAAAGTTTGCATATTTGAGTAAAAAGCAATTTGTTCGAGCCCTTTCAGCTTAAATCCTTCCAAAAATAAAGGCAGAAAAGATATTAAACTAATTTGATCTTATAGCCCTTAAAAAACCCTACAAAATGGTTTTTTAAAAAGATCGATAGCATAAAAACTAAGCGAGTTATGGATAAAAAACCAATTACTTTTTTAAACTCGTACATGACCTTTCAATTAATAAAAAGATATTTGGGTAAAAAAAAATTAATTATAATCAGTATCCTATAAAGGGTTAATGTTAATAGTATAAAGTAGGGAACACTTACCATTTTATAAAAAATCAAACCGTTGAAATTGCAGTCAGCAGGTATTCAGCACTTAATTTTTTAGAAAAAAAAAGTAGTAAACAAAATATTATACAACACAACACTTGACAAAATAAAAATAACTTTATATGTAAAAATTAATAGGATTACTTGTTTTTATTCACTTGTTGCACGGTCCAGTGAACTAACCGATTTAAAAACGCCTCTGGCGATGCATCGCTTTTATAGCGCTCCAGGCGTTATTCATGTCTGAACAGGAAAAATCAAGAAACTACCGCCTGACATGTTCTCGCAACATAGGAATCGGCAATAACTGGATGACATACTAATAAAATTTCGTGTATATTTATACCTAATCCTATTTAATTTCTCAATTTTTATTATATTTTTTTGCAATTTTTTTTTGGACCCTGGGTTTTGGCGCCCCTAAAGGATGGCGCCCGTGTGCATTGCACACTTTGCACATATGGTAGCGGGGGCCCTGAGAATATGATATGTGTCCTCCAGAAAAATATGGCCCACCTGTCAGTGACGTTATTATGGAGTCTATCGCATTGGAAGTCATGATCATTTCAATTTGGATCTGGTGTGATTAGTACATTTTACACTCTTGCGTTGCACTTACGCTCTAATATAATCAGTCAAATTAAATAGGGAACATACTGGTTCAATATTGTAAATGGGGAGCTTTATGAATAAGAGCGGGACCAAATCGACACAGGGTTTTTAAATACTCAACGCCTGTGAGCAGCTTGACTTCGATTTATTTGTAGTAAAACTTTTCATCAAGTTCCAGTCTAAAATGTATACAAAACTTTTTGGGACACACTGTAAGATTTTTTGAAAATTAGATTAAGGTAAGCATTGGACTTTAATTTGAATAGATAGTTATAGCAACTAACAGAATGGTCTATGTGGCTGATAAACATTCCAATTTGTTAATTCTTAAATAAAGTTTGCGGTTATGTCTGTACTTATTTTACCAAACTCTTATTCTTGACAGTTTGGTTTCTTCTTTCTTCCATTTGTATATTTAGTCAACAGATGTTTTTCAATTTTTTTTGGATCAATATTTGGAAGTTTGCCTCATACAGTTCTTTTTATGCCTTCTGTCAATCTTAGTTCTTAGTGGAAGTGTAAAGGGCGATAATATTTTTCGATTAGAATGACTATTAAAAAATGAAGGAGTATTTTCAAAATAAGCACTTACATAGCTTGCATACTATTGATATTAACTATACTTATTATGTAATTTAAGAAATTTAATTTTTTATATTTCATTTTAATTTATATGTGATTTTTAAACCAAAAATTTAAGGTACTCATATTCGTATTTATTTTAATATAATTTTACATCGTTTACTTTACAATATTTATTTATTTATATAACAACTGTTTATATTTACTCTATAAATTCAATAGATATACAGAGTGGGTCACTGATATCATACGTACCATCCCGACAACCTAACCGACTCAATCAATAGGTAATCTAATTACATCAGTTTGACAATTCTATTTTTCAGATGAGCATTAAATTATGTTGGGTCACTCTGTATACCTACTTGATACGAATATAACGTGTTCTAGTCATCTTATTTATATTTGTGTGATATTTTTGTTATATTTATTAATTTATAAAAAATCATGTAGATAGTGCTAATAAACCAAATAATGTTATTGAGTTATTATTTATAAAATTATCCTAGGCAAACCCAAAAAAGATCGGGAGGTCTGAAGAGAATCAAAATACTCCTGGAAACTACAACCAGATGAGATAAAAACATCCCCAAGTCAGAGTAAGAGTTATAATAGTTGTCCTAACAAGACACTGCCACCTGAATGGGCACCTCAAGAAACTAAAACCATAGTAAACAAGAAGAATGAATAAAATTCTAGGGAATGGTAGGTACCTACACAAAGTTCCTTCAAGGAATAGAACTAAAGGAATTACTATAGTCCTGAAACTTTCAACATATGAAAGGGGGGGAATATTATATACAAAGTAATAATGGATATTCATTGAGTTAACTGTATAAACCCTCACTTCGTGGAATCTACTCATCATATGGTTTTAAATGAAACTAACTGTTTCTAAATGACTCCACAATATATTTGAAAAAATAACTTCTGTCATTCTGAAGATGATATATTTATCGAAACAATTGTCATAATTTACTTGCAATTTACATATTTTTTCAAATATATTGTGGAGTCATTTAGAAACAGTTAGTTTCATTTAAAACCATATGGATATTGATATTACAAGTGGAGTGTCATTTTAGTAGAGTGAGTACCTATACATGGTTTATCTTGAAATACATTAGAAATTAGAAGTAGGTAAATCTTGAAATACAAGTTTTGATTTTCCTTATTCTGCTTTCTAATCAATTTCTAAAAATATGCAAAATTCACAATCTTTGGTAGGGTACTAATTTTTCGCTTACTTAAAAAATAGATGTTTATAGCTTCAAATAAAAATATTGGTACCTATTCAAACTTCAAAATAAAATATTTAATAAAATTTACTTTTAACACAAAAATCATAGATACATAGTTTTTTGTACAATTCCAATTTTGATAAAAAATACTTAAAAGTATTTTAAGAAAATCACATTTTTGTTGGTTAATTATTTTTTTTACGTTTTAACCATAATTCTCATTTCCTGGGAACTGACCATTTTAGATGACGCTGAATCACTTCACTACAATTCACGCTTTCGTATTAAAAGTGCTTGCTGGTGTTTAATATCATAAAATAATGTTTAATATTTATCTTGCATAATGAAGGACAGTATTGATGAAGAGCTGTGCCATTTATTAATAGAGATGATATTAATTTAATAGATAAATCAATGATTGTTCAAATTCCAAATACTAAAATGAAAATAAGTCGTTCTTTTTGCATTATATACTGGAAAATATATTGACCATTTTAATGCATTACGCCCTTATGCTATTATTAATAGACGTTTTTTTCTGAAATACTCAAATAATTATAATTGCACTGCGAATCCAGTTGGTATAAATACGTTTGGGAAAATGCCCTTATTGGTTGCTGAGTTTTTGAATCAGCCGAATCCAAAGGAATATATACAGGTCACTCTAATAGAAGGTATTCTGCTTCTTTGCTGGCAGATTCAGTAGCGAATAACAAATATAACGGAGATAAAAAAGCACGGAGGATGGAAGCTTACAACACAACAATAGCTTCATTTAATGAACTGACTGCTAATGCTGATGTAGGTAAAATTGGCAAGTCGGCTCTAGTTCAGAAATCTGAGGTATTAATATCCACAGCTCTAATTGTACTATTAATGTTAGTTAATACATTATAATACTATAATATTGAAAGTTCCATTAAAAATTGAATCATTATTATAATGTCTCGTTTACTTCTATTTAGTTAAAAAAAAATTAATGATTTTGTCTCTTAACACTAGTGTTAAAAGTAGGTAATTCACTGTTAATATGCTACTTTGTTAGGTAGTACTTCTTTTAACACGTTTGACAGGTATCAAAAATGTCACCTTTAATGGTAGTTGTCCAAAAAAAATTGTTTAAAAAGTGGTTCCGCCCGGGATCGAACCGGGGACCTTCTGCGTGTAAAGCAGACGTGATAACCGCTACACTACGGAACCGTATAAACAGAGCAAATAAAATCAAGTCGTTACTTTGGTTGAATGCAGTGGATTATATAAAATAATGATTTCTATTAATTATCTGTATTAACTGGTATTATTCATATAAGGAACTTATTCTGTAACCCTCATGACTAGAAAGCTGTTCAAATAAACCACACTCTGCTATGAAATAAGCGAAGATGAAAAATGACAATGACATTATGTTATCTATATCTATGGTCCTATCCTATGGACCCTGCGCATTCATAGAAAAGTTATTTAAAAAAATATATTTAAGGTTATGGTTAGTGATGATTTTTAGTCCGTCAATCAAGAATTTCATTTATTTAAATTATAGGTGATATTTTAATTACACATAAAATTCTTAGTATGTTCACAAGGAATACCAGCAAGTTTATTAGAAGACTGTTATTACAAAAATCTAATTTTAGTAATCAAGCTAAGAGCAATATACAGACAAATCCAAACATAAAGCCATTAGATAATGTGAAACTAGACTTGAATATTACAGATCGTTGTGTTGGACGTCTAAAAAAGATCACAACTACTAACGATGAAGTGTTACGTATATCTGTTGAAGGAGGAGGATGTTCTGGATTCCAATACAAATTCGATCTGGATACAAAAGTTTCTGAAGATGATAAAGTATTTCAGAAAGATGGTGTAAGCATAGTAGTTGATACTATTTCCTTAGATTATATTAAAGGCTCTACGATTGATTATGAAGAAGAATTAATAAAATCTTCTTTTAAAATAGTTAATAATCCTTTAGCTGAACAAGGTTGTTCGTGTGGAGCTTCTTTTGCTGTTAGATTGGACTAGTTTAATGGTTTTATTGATTAGAAACTTTTTGTGATATGAGTGACGTGATAAATAAAATACTGAAATTTTAATATCATTTAATTAACCATTACTAGCTTATTTATTACTGGTTGATATATTTCAAATGTGCTGCTAACAAAACCATATTCAAAGATGGAAAAAGCAGCTTGTGAACATTATATTTGAAAAATAGCCATACATTGATTTGAAACGTATAATGTATATTACAGACATTAAAAACAACCAACGATACAACAGTGACAGCTCAAAAAATATAGTTTTCCAGGAAACACTTTTTAAATGTTTATTGGCTTTTATTACCTAAAATGTCAATAAATAGCCTTTTCACCTGAATTTTAAAATAAATAGAAAGTGGTTTTTCTCAATGCTACAAGTTAATTAATAAATCAAATTTTGATTTTAGAAGCTCTTTTCTCTCTCTAAATAATTATTTGATAAATACTTAACAGTAAGATAATTTTTGTAGTGTGACACTAATCTTTTAACAAAACTTAACTTTCCCCTTGACTGGGATAAAATTTTAGTGACACTTATGCTACCTTCCACTCATTTACTAAAGTACAGATATGTCATTGTTGAACGCAATTTATTGATGTCCCTGTTTGTTAATACTGAAAATTTGTTTGAGTTTATAATAGCCTATTTGCTCACACATAATAAAATAATTTTCTGTTTTTTTCTATTTCCCAAATATTTTTATCAAAAGCCATATGTGAGCTATGTATGATACTGGAAGAAATAGGTAAAGCCGAGAAAAAGAGAAGATCTGACCTTTGGAAAGATCTAGTAGGGCTTATACAATCAAAGACTCTTCTGGGTGCATACAACCTGTTGAGATCAAATGAATGCATAAGTCAAAGTAAAACTGTGCTAAGAGTTTTAACAAGGATCCTAACAGGACATTGTCGCCTGAATGGGCACATGAAAAAGCTCAAAATAGTAGAGGAAGAAGAAACCTCCATCCACATACTTTCCAACTGCACAACACTTCAGAATCCTAGAGCACAGCACCTGGGAGATTACTGGATAGAAGAGGAACAATTACCTAAGTTGAAGCCTGCAGACATCCTAAAATTCCTCTGGGAGATAGGACTAAAGGAACTACTAGTTTCTGAGACTCTCCTCAGAAACTGAGTAGAAGTAAGGGGGCACAATAGATCTTTTAGGTCTAAGTGAATGTTACCCAAAAATACATACAGATATAAATGTGAGTTATGTTGTCTTCTACCAATATATTATCCTTTATTTTCCAAGTACTTGTTTTCTACTACTAGTATTTCTAAAATAACTACAATGTATTTTAAAAGTTTTTATTATTTTTTGAATCTTATACAAATAATTTTCCATGAAAAATTCAACTGCTCTCAAATCTATCAACAAATTGAGTGGGTACTTATTTGATTTTCAAATAGATTAGATCGACAAAGTGAAATTATTTTTGGCTATTGTAAAGTCGAGTTACTTATTTTGTAAAAGTTTTTGTGGTTTGATATGGAAATAACCTACACAGTCTAGTGTAAGATACCAGCCTCTCTACAACATTTTGAATTATTTTATCAACCATCACCACATTCTTGGGATGCCTTCCGATCTTTCTGTCACAAAACTCAACGTGGACAAGCCCTTCAAGGTCCTTATTTCCACGAGAGACCAATGGGATAGTGAGGGAATCTCCTTCCTAGAAACGGACTACGTGATTTACACTGACGGATCCAAAACCGGAAACGGGACTAGAGCGGCGGTCTCCAGCAGGAAACCAAGAGTTGAAATCACAGCCAACCTGGGCAGGTAGGCTACCATATTTCAGGCCATTGAACTGGCTGCAAGAGAGCTGATGAATCAAGAATCAACCTGTTGTAAAAAAGAACATACACATCCTGAGCTCGAACAGGATAAAATCTAAGATGGTATATAACTGTCTACAATCCCTTGAAATACCAGGCAAAGAAAACAGTCATTTTGGCCAGGGCATCGAGACTCTGGCAAAAAGGGGTCAGAGGCTCTATTCATCTGACCTGAACCATTTTTTGGCATTGCAGAAAGCACTGCTAGATCAGACATAGCTACGTGGGTGGACAGAAAAACCTACACGTACCGGGGCTCTCACTCCTATACTACCCTTTGAGTACAAAAAATAAGCAGATCCTGGAATGGAGTAGAACAAACGTACGCATTCTGTCGGGACTGCTTTTAGGACATTGTCGACTAAATTAAAACTTGAAGATGAGACTGGTTCAGACCTCGGACTGTGTCGTTTCTGTGATTTAGAGGACGAAACACCGGAGCACATATGCTCATAGTCAGCTTTGGGCAGGGTAAGGTATAATATCTTCGGTTTTAGTACCTTAGATCCGAACGACTTCAAAAAAAGTATCACCAAATACAACCATGGACTTCGTTAGAAGCACAGGCTTTTGGGGTGAATTGTGATCCCTAGGGGTGAGCCACAATAGACCTAACAGGAGTCGCAGTGGAGGTGGCGAGAAGGCCTCACTCACATAGAACCTAACCTTCATCATCCATAAAATTACCCACCTTAAAAAGAGTTCAGTTTTAGAGTTTGCAGGGAATCCATAGAATTTGGGTACATGAATCTTTTAAATTATGACTGTAATCATGAACCTGATTTATGACTACTAAATTGAGAAAAGAAATGCATTCATTATTTTTGAACTAAATATTAAGCCAACTGCTACAAAAAAATTCTGGGTAAATTATCTTCTGCCTATTAGCCATTAAAGCAAATAAATAAGAAAGTAAATGTCTCCCTTTCAGTAAATCACAGCATAAGAATTTTAACGCAGTTTAAACTAAGCAAGAGAGTTTTTTCAAGTACCTTCTGATATTTGAATAGTCATTCTAAAAGAAAATATTAACATATTGATGAAATTGTTAAAATTGCATAGCATCATTGTGCTTAATACTATTTATGAAAAACTCGATATGGAGAAAAATGGTTCGCATCCTAGACTTGTAAAATTTCAATGAAACAATGAGTTATATTCAAATTGTTTATTTCATAAGTACATAGACATTAATAAAAAACGATAAATTAATAATACAAAATCAGTATTTACAAATATTTACAGACATTTTTCAAGTACAAATCTTGATGATATAAAATCCTTAGTCTACATCATAAATACCTATACAATAGAAAAAAACAGGACATTGACTAGACAACATTAAGAATTTACGAACGATATTGAAAAATAAAAGTAAAGCAGTTCGCTTACATTTTCAATACTCTATCAATAAAAAACAGAAAATACAATTGCCACTCAGGCTAGATACATCGACACTCAAAAGTTGACCAACAGGTCAGGGTTTGACCCTTCAACACCGTGTCCCAGAATCAGAACACTGAAAACATTCCTCCAAGAGATCCAGTCAAGGATTTCTAAAGAGCCCAAATTAGAGGTGAGATGCTTTGCATTCAAGATTTCACACTGACGGCTGCCACTGGTTTCGTGAATCGATCCTTTTGATTATCAGAAGGATGATTTTGGATGCATTCTATTATCTGTAACAAAAAAATAATTTAACTTTACATGAAACATGTTACAAAAAAAAAAATCAAAGGTTTTCAGAGTGAAAGAGAAAGACTTGCCCAAACAAAAGCCTATGGAAATTCGTTGAATATATAGGAGTAAAAGAACTGCTGGTGTTCAAGACTTAGGGAGTAGGGAGCAAAATAAATATTATGGACTTAGTGAATGTTCACCCCCCAAAAAATACTATAAAATATAATTGATGCTTACCGAAATGAGTTTGTCAAAACCATACAGAAGGCCTTCTTCGTGATTTCCTTGGACCCACGGAATTCTGTGGTTAACAGTTTTACCTTCTGGAAGCTTACTAGTTTTAGCAAAATCTATTAACCAAGCTCCAACTTTGGTATCATCGTAAATAATGAAAAGACTACTTCCTACTACTTCTCTAGTCTTGAAATACTCTGAATTCTCAATTTTGGAGCGTATCTCGCACAGTCTTGCTAATAATCTTTGTCTTACATCTTCTTTACCACCTAAGAACATGTCTAACGTGTTCAATACTTCGTCTCTCGATTTAACTTTCTTTAAATCTGTTACTGGGGGTGATCCACGACACTTCATGGCTTCAATACGGAAACCTTGGCTGCACGTCGAGGATTGGTGTTCTCTAAACTGCATATAACGTAGTTTAGTTACTGCTTTCGTTTCGTGTTCTTCGGCAGTAGGCACATTTGGGTCGATGGCAATCATTTTTTGGTAGAGATCGTGTCTAGCTGCTACTTTCTTTACTTCGGATTCTAGGAACGTTCTGGTGCCCATTTTTACATCAACTACGAAAGGATCCTGTAACAAAAATGGTTTGGTTAGGTTTTCAATTGATAAAATTATAAAACTAAGTAAAACGTTGAGATAGTTCATTTTTAAGTTTCGGTTAATGCCTTTTGAAGAATGGGAGAGGTAGTCGCAAGGTAACATCCAGACTAGTAGAAGAATGTCAGAAAGAAC